>JAANSK020063687.1:0-16907 GCA_011763485.2 Isoetes engelmannii | reverse complement strand
AAATCAGCCACTTTCCGGGTACTCTAAAAACTCACAGGAAATTAACTTGAAGGGATTAAAAAGTTTGGCCCACACTGCTCCATACTCTACCGGAACCAATCCAACATCGAAATTGCCATGTAATGTATCTCAGCAAAATTTTATTTTGTCATTACATGACATCAAAATGTAAAGATTGAAGAGTATTAGAGGCGATAATTATTAATCTAAATAGCCGAGAACAAAGTACAGACAGGAAGCATCTAAGGTGTGACTTATGGCCGTGCGCAGGCAAGTGCTTTAGGTGCTGGGTGCTGTCGCATTTTTTTGATCACCAGTATAGAATTTACACACACAACTGCATCTAAGCCCAATGCTATCATAACATGTATTTTGATTGTCAGTTTAAATTCCCTCACATTATCCCAGATATAGGAATGCTTTAGAGAAGCTTCTACAATTTGTGCGCGTGAACCTTTAAGAACCACTGGTAGGGTTTGTGGAAAATCCCCTCCCATTAGCACTGGAATCCCACCAAATAGAGTCTGCTCATTGTCCATCACATCTCTTAGTGTCCTATCCACTGCCACAAATATCCACTTGTGCATCATTAGTGCCACATCCCATACAATCAACCGACATGCTAGAATGAGTCTTGCCAATTTTGACTACCTTAAAGTGTTGCATGTAGACGATTCGTGTGCCCCTACGGGTATCTTGAAAAGTGAATGAATCATTCGACCACCTTGTAATAACACAGATGCAATGCCAGAAGATGCAACTGCTAGAGCAATCCAACCCCTTGCACGCACATATCCTAGGAGAGTATTATATCGATATTTCTTTCTAGTTCCCACAGGGCCATTTACAAAGAAGACTCCACCACCAGTCTTATCGATCACGTGGTTGAGAATGGCATCATAAACACGTTGATCCATGTTTAGCTTGGCTGAATCAGATAGAACGTTATCCATACTCACATAGAACATTTCCTCTTGGAATAGTGTGCTTGTGTCTAGCACCGTTTCTGGTAATTTGAAGCTCATTTCTGCTAGGCTCCTTCCAACTAATTGCATGTGTTCCTCCACATCCGTTAGTGCCATGTCAATAGCATATTGACTAATTTGACCTGTCCTAGAATAAACATCAGTGGCAGTTTGGTCTAGGAGATCCTCAACCATCCTATATTACAACTTCTTTCAAATATCAAGTGAATAAAACGGGTTACATTCCAACACTTTTGAAGCAAATTAGTGTCGCAATTGGCGTGACATACCTCTTGATGATGCTTCTTGTAAGCTTTCTACCCATTCTGAATTATCATTCACAATCATTCGCCTGATGCAAGCATTCTTGAATGTCTCACACAAATGACCGTCAACAGTTCTCAAATCTTCAAAACATGTAGCTCCTAGTACATTGCTTAGCAACATCAGCAAATGAAAGAGCTCGCCCTGTGAGGGCATCACAAAGTACACTTTGCCTATGGATGGCATAACCTGAAGATGTTGACGAATTGTCCATTTGTATATCAATTTGCTCCAAGTAAAGCCCTTGGGAAAGTCATGGTACAACAAAGTTCGGGACATCGCGTATTCATTTGTAGCGTTCACCCTAAACCAATCCATGAGAGTGGTGTCATGTGCATTGTTAACCACTTCATCTAGATCTGCATTTTCATCAAAGAGTATTGGCTGCTCATTAGAAGGTGAACTGCAAATTGTACAACATGAGGATTCTATTCTTGCAATCCAAATTTGAAAAATCGCCATGTGCCCTCAGAGGCAGAATAGCATTGGCATTGACATATTGTTGAACTTCGTCATGCTCATCTGTATTACTGCTCGGCGTGATGACACCCTCTCCAGAAACCTGTCCTAAATTCACTGATATCATGTCTGGACCCTTGTAAATATACTTGTATAAGTACTTGATTCCTTTAATATGGGCATATATCTAAACATTGATATGACATCTAAAGTAGCATGACAACCACGGATTGTAGGGTACAACCCATCTATTGTCCATGTTCATGCCATTTTGATAGACATTTTGATGGGGTACCCTTTACTGCACACCCCATCAACCATATTGGGATACGTGGGGCCACATGGCCCATGCAGCATCTGACATGTCACCACCTCATACAACTCAAGATTGGATTCCTTATCTGGAATCTCTACAGGAATCACTTTTTCTATATCCTAATTGCCACTGGCTTGTCCTCCTGGTACAATATGATGAGGAGATGCACATGAGGAAGGCCCCTCTTCCGGAACTCAATGATATGAATCCTAGCAGAAATGCGACCAAATATGCCATGGTGTGACACAATCTCTATTAGCTCCTTCAAGTTTAAGTAGAAGACATGGGCTACTAAATCAAACTTGTCCGAAGGTCCTGTCCATTTATAAGCTCCCTAGTAATTTCTGGCCAATTTGGGTTGGCAGTCATAGTGATGAATAAATCTGGTCGGCCAAGCTCTCGAACAGTTCCCATCGTATCTTGGTAGAGTTGAGTCATGTAACATGTGCTTCCAACAAACGTTGCTGGTAGAATGACATGGTGCCCAATGGAATTCCCATCGTGCCCAGTGGAATCCACAATACCACTGTACAATTCACGAAGCAGTTGAGCTGATTTAGTTGTATCCATCCCAATCTTGATTGCCACATCTTAGCAAACATGTCACAGATGTACTCATGGAACAACCTCCCTGCGATATGCAATGATGATAATGTGCCACCGCACACCTGTAGGTGGTACTTATAGAATTGCAAAATGGCTACTGATTTTGATTGTTGGATCCCTGTATGCTAGCCATCAGTTCCATGGGGAAAGAGGAGTGCAAAGTGTAGAGCATCATATGAAGAATGTGGTGCGTCAATATGCCTGATTCCTGCTTTTGAATGAACCACAATGTCTCTGAGGTTGTCTTTTGGTCCAGAGTCAATTGGCATTAATATTGCTATCTCATTTGCAGTCGAAGCACTATATTGCCGTCTACGCGGAACCTCTAGGTTTGCACTTGGAATTCGAAACGCATGTCAACAGCTGGATTTGCTCGCATGATCTCTGCTGCAGAGAGAAATATACGAACAAAAGTGTTTACATCTGCCATCATGTGTTGAAGGCACGCCATTGTATCACATCCAGTACCACCACTGAATGGTATGACGATCTAGCTGAAATTCATTCCCATCCATGATATAAATTTGTACGAAACATGGACTATCATCCTGGCTCCCTGAGAACAAAGTGCCCATCATATGACACATGCAGCCATTGACTCTGAAGGTGTATACACCTCCAATGGAGTTTGCCAAGGAGGCATCGAGTAAATGCAAGGGTGTTATTATATATTTCTAATACCAGACCGGAAGTCCTTTGCAATCTCATCCCTCCGTGTATATAGGTCCATGAGAGCTAGAGGGGGTGTGGGAAACATGGCAATGAAACCTTCCCCTTTGAACAACAAATGTAGCAAGTTCATCTTTACACAACAAAACCCCACAATGCTGGCATTTTTTGCTCATCCTTCCTGCATCGCAGTATTGTGGAGTTGCATCACTCCAAGCTATTTTCTAAAAGCCAACCCTTTTCTTTATTACTGGATCTGCTAGTGGTGCATCTCCAGCGTCACCTTCGAATGCCTCTGCATGCCTTAGGTTCATCCTCCTCATGCTAACACGTGCATCATGCTACTTAGTTATTCATGAGGCACACTTGCAACAGGATTTGAATGCAATACCGCTTCTACTGCGTCACCCTCTGAAACCGTACTCTCATTCTGCATTGAGAGAATGGTGGCTTGCACTATGTTCCCTAGACCACAACACTCACTCGACGCTGCTCCAACGTTATCACCATCAAATACATTACTGCCCTGGTATGTCAAACATGAAGCCATTGGTGTGCTTCTGGGTGTTATGCTAACGTTCTCAAATTCTTTAGCTAATGCTCTAGTCTTGGCCATGCGTAACCTGACACCTGCTTTTCTTCAATATAGTCTCCAATTTTTAGGCGTCTGATAAGATGGATTTTGTCGTACAACATCTGGGATTTGAGCAAGGTTCAAAGGAGTGCTATGCATAGGTACATGTGCTGGTACACCCTCAACATGCTCATCACCAACAATCTCATTTGGCATCAGAACGTCCACAATTGTTGACACATGGGCTAAAAAACACTCATTCAATTTATGTTCCAAGTTTATGACAATATTTCCAGAGACAGTTCCATCTCCCTTGCACGCATGGTCATCCACAGTACTGTTTTCCCCCGTTGAACGTGCTCGTGCTCTCAATGCCAATTTACATTTGCAGGCCAGATGCCTCTTCCTAGCTGATTTTGATTTTTGTTCTGGTGTAACACGTGTGTTCATGGTTTTTGATGTCACCATACCCTAAACGTTGGAAAGGAACCCAAGGGTCTACTTAGCGTGCACATTTACATTCATGTACCTTTGGTATCTAAAATAACATAATCCAATAATATTACATGAACACATTTTGACTCTACATAAGACCAAAGCCCTAACTCCTAAAATAATATTAGAGACTGGTAAATAACTTTGGTAAGGAAAGACCTCCAACACACGACGTGCTCATGCCACCATGCCACTGAACTTACAACCTATGTGCCTCCTAAGGGTATTGAATGGCATATAGAACCCAAAAGGTCCCTATTCTAGTATTGTAATGTGATATATGGCCATTCACTCTAAAAAATAAGTGGAAGAAATTTCAATGCAAACCAATGAAGGAGCACCAAATGAAATGAGTACATATCAAACTCCCTATAATTTGGCATTGGAGGAGGGAAAATGTTTGTTTTCGCCTCCATGAACACAATGATGTCGATTTTCAGATTCCAGTTTTAGCAACGTCACATAAATAAGAAATGAAGAACCTGAAATAAAGTAGAGTTTGGGCTGCAGTAGACACATTTATCCATTGATCACATTTTTGAATTACATCAAAAAGGTACATAATGTACCTCACAATTTTGAAAAGGTCCGATAGAAGAATATTCTAAGGTAATACTCTTTTATCAAAAGAGAAGTACTATAGCAGCATTTTCAAAAGGGTTACCTATAAAAAAAAAAAAAAAAGCCGTGCACTATGTAGCATTCCTAAGCACTAATTCCGTGCTACTATCCCAACCATCTTCCCCATTCCTCAATACAAACAGCATCTCATCAATGACTTGTTTGACCTCCCTTACTTCTACGAAAGTACTTTCGCTGTAGAAGTGCTCAAGCTTCACAATAAGCTTCTTGATGTCAACAGTTGTCAACTCATGTACACACTGTGGACATGGCCTCCAAGGTTGCCACTCATACCATGACCCCAAGGCTTTGACAACAAAGGAGATGCGACTGACATGCATCTCCTTGCGAATCAAACATTCGGCAACATGGCCGCCAAATGAATACCATGGCACCAAAATTCGCACCATCTACATGAAATAGCAAAATGAATTAGAGCAAGTTCAGGCATAGACTAGCATGGACACGTGTATAGTAGAGGACAACTCTACAACAACGTTTACTTGAACATTTAATTGAAGACAACACAGACAACCCTTTGACTCAAACTGAAAACCATGGCTACATGACTTCCTACTCTAAACCCTTACGACGTACCCTTTGCAAAACCAAACAATAAGTAAGAAGAAAGTGTCAACTAACCTTGCAAGAGCAATCGCACAGTCGGGCTAGTACTACATGTCTTTCAGTTCTGTTGAATACAACTTGTATATATCCTGGAAAACCACAAAAACATATCAATTTATGCACGTGCAGACATAACTGACATAATTGAAGTTTAGAATTGAAAAAACATTATTTACATGAAGTTAGATTGATTCTGCAATAGGTTCTTTATAAGACATTCTTGAGACTATGATCCATGCACAGCAAAAGATTATTCAGTCAAACATCATCCCTTGTAGAACAGGAAACAATATGCAATACGACATCTCTACCCTAAAAAGCCCTCCTGACAGATAAGAATATAGACAGAGTTGTGATGCAACCCTTGAGTTTAAAGCAAATAAAAAAAGTAATTGTCATTTCTAGTTTGTCATAGATAAATAACAGACTGGATTGTTTATTCTCTATGACTCCGACCACACTCTTTTCAACTATACAGCTCAATGAAGAGCGACAAGCAAACAACATAATAATCATTGAATTTGAACCTGGTGCACTTTTAGCGAATAAATCTTCTAAAGAATAAATACTTGTTTTAGGAAAAAACTTAACGCGACAATTCAGTTGATCCTTTGAGCAAGATAAAAGGAGAAATCTGTATTAAGCTTTTGTCCAGAATTTTCACATTGTAAAAATACCCCTATACCTTAGGCCGAACTATATGCCTCAAGATACAAACACAATCTAAATCACTCTCTAAAACCCATTATCATAGCAAGAATAAGTTCAATGCAAAAATGGTAGAGCTAGCAGGAAGAGCAAAACCCACCTTTTCTTTACCCTAATAGCGAATTAGTTAAGCCAGCATAAATCGCATAAGAACCATACCGAAGGAAACATTGAGGCCATAGTTCAACCACACACCAAAGGAAAGAAGCTCAAAAGGGCTTATATCCGGAGCACTTTGTTCATCAAGAAGCTCCAAACGGTAGTGGAATCAGGATAGGAAGCTTGCAATGATTTGAATATTAGATGGCTGCAAATTAAGGGAACCATCGGATCCACATTCAGAACTAATTCAACTCGCGGAACCCTTGAGCTTTGAAGAATAAAAAATGCAGAATAACTATGGCTGGGTGGCAGCCTGTTTTAACAGGGAATAGATATTTAATTAGGAATTTATTCACATGTCCAGTTGCAGAGAGCTCACTTGCTTTTTACCATAGGCAAATGACATTGGGAAGACTCACTCACTTGCAAACGTAAGATGGCTGGGAAGATAAGTTGCAAAGTAAGATGCCTGTTCCTGCATCGAATTTACAAAAGAAGAAATTATTAGCAATAGGGCGAACATACAATTATAGTGCCATCCCATCTTAATAAAGAAGATAGATGTGATTATTCTTTCAAGGTTTCTCACATGATGGGATGGGCCGATCCCACATGAACAAAATAATTAAATGATTCCAGGTTTCTCACATGCTACATTGCAATGCAGGATATTGCATTGTATTGCATACTGCACAGTTAGAATCCAAGAAGCCTAATTATGATTGAAACTTAAATATATATGCAGAGCGATTGCATTTATCATGTGCACAGAACGACCCAACAACATGTGCAGCCTCTCAAATTCATTTGCCCTGGTAGCATGGAACAATACCAGAATTTGGGGATTGAAAACTACAGGTAAAAATAGTTATACAGAGCATTCTAACCTGCAAAGACCCATCTTCCGTCCAGGAAATAGAGCAAATCAGACACTAATAGAGGCAACAGGTCAAATTTTTACTTGCAAGACTAATGCATTGCTTTTCTGTTTATATAAAGGGATTTCTAATACAGAGAAGATAGAATGGAGAGGACAGACAACCAAGATCAGAGATGAGGAAGCGAAAATCTGTATAACATAAGGAAGGCATGATAATCTGTATTCAAGAAGCAAGACCTTATCCAATGGAGTTGATGCAAATCTGTGCTACAACAAAGTTTGATGCAGACCTGTGCTATAATGGAGTTGATGCAGACCTGTCCAAAAGCATGGAAGAGACGATGATGATAGTGGACAGCCAAGATCAGAGATGAGGAAGCGAAAAAATCTGTATAACATAAGGAATGCAGGATAATCTGTATTCAAGAAGCAAGATCGTATCCAGGACAATCTTACCAGTCTTGGCTCTTCCGTAAACTCTGGAGTTCTGATTCGACTGCAAAAGGTGAATGTGGGGAGATCAGTAAGGTAAGAAAACAGTTCAAGCTTCAAAATGCGTATTAAACCTTGTGATTGAAGGATACCTTCTAACGCTCCAGAAGCAGGAGGTCGTCCAGGAGCAGGAGGATTGCGCCAGATGGTGTCTACTCAGGCGCCAGAATGAGCCGAATGAGCTGAAGAGAAAGGAAGGCGCCAGAATGAAAGGTAAAGGATAATTTCATAAAGGAGCAGCCCCGAAAATTTTTCATTAAAAGCTGACGCCTGGAGTTCAAATTCATCTGTAGCCCAAAATTTTTTTATTGAATGCTGGCGCCTTGAATTTTGTCAACTGGGATTCCACGGGGGACATTCCGCGGCAAAGGGAATTCCGCATGCGGCGTTACATACGGCGTTCCAGGGACAATTACTAACACCTTATCAAAATAAGAAAGAAGACGAACACTTCCAGAGCAAGCCTTTTAGCCGCCAGTGACCTTGGGCATGGCAGTTTGTCTTAAAACGCTATTAAACGGCAAAATGCGGGGCATTTAAAAGGCATTGGTTGAAAGAAGGGCACACCCCCACCCGCCCGTGGCTGATAACGGGTTACAGTATCGGCCAATAAAAGAGGTCGCCCTGAAGGGGCACGAAGATTAGGCTTATCAAAAACCTTCCCGTTGCTTCTCTTCATCACCAAACAACGGATGGATACGGTAACCACCCCCAGATCACTCAGGCCTTTGGAAACCGTTAAGAGCTCTGATTGCCTTGAAGCTTTGGCCTCGCCAAACAGATTACTGCAAACAACACCCAAGAGCCAATATGAGCCCAATCCTGTTGTTATAGATGCCTGGGATTGTCTACGAAAATCTCTGGTGCATTTCAGGGGCAAACCTGTCGGAACAATTGCAGCTTTGGACCCAAATGAAGAGGCGCTCAATTATAATCAGGTACTAAGATCTTCATTTTTTCGGCATATCTTCCAGATTTAAACAAAAAAAAAAACCGTATTGGATTTTGCCCTGCAAGTGCCTTTCGTGAACTTCTTGGAATATTTCCCTTTGTAGGTGTTTGTTCGGGATTTTGTGCCTAGTGCCTTGGCATTTCTCATGAATGGAGAACCTGAAGTAGTGAAAAACTTTTTGCTCAAAGCACTCAGGCTTCAATCATGGGAGAAGAAAATAGATTGTTTTACCCTTGGTAAAGGAGTAATGCCTGCCAGTTTTAAGGTTATGCAAGATCCCACCCGCAACAGCGAGACTATGGTCGCAGATTTTGGGGAGAGTGCAATAGGAAGGGTTGCTCCAGTAGACTCTGGTTTTTGGTGGATCATTCTTTTGAGAGCCTATACAAAAGCTACAGGAGACCTAACCCTAGCAGATATGCCAGACTGTCAAAGAGGAATAATGCTAATCCTAAGCATGGGTCTAGCAGAAGGATTTGATACATTTCCAACATTGCTTTGTGCCGATGGCTGCTCGATGATAGATCGAAGAATGGTTTGTTGCTCACTTTCATATCTTTCCCAAGCATCTAAGAACCCTAATTTGGATAGGCAAGTGATCAGTGTTCCCTAATTTTGATCGAGCAATCCAGGAACCCTAATCTGAACTATACAAAGTAATCATGTGGTTGTGGCAGGGTATTTATGGTTACCCCATAGAGATCCAGGCATTATTCTTCATGGCACTCAGATGTGGGAAAGCCATGCTAAAAGCTGAGGGTGAAGGTAAAGAATTCGTGGATCGAATTGAAAGAAGGCTTCAAGCCCTAAGCTACCATATGAGAACCTACTTCTGGCTTGATTTTGAGCAGCTTAATCTCATCTACAGATACAAGACTGAAGAATACTCCAATACCGCAGTGAATAAATTCAATGTTATTCCAGATTCGATCCCAGATTGGGTATTTGACTTCATGCCCATGAAAGGAGGTTATTTCATCGGCAATGTTAGCCCTGCACGGATGGACTTCAGGTGGTTTTGCCTTGGAAATTGTGTGGCAATCTTGTCCTCACTTGCAAGTCCCGAGCAGGGAACAGCTATTATGGATTTGATTGAGAGAAGATGGACTGATCTTGTTGGTGAAACACCGCTAAAGATTAGCTATCCTGCCATCGATGGCCGAGAGTGGCAGATTGTTACAGGGTGTGATCCGAAGAACACAAGGTGGAGCTATCACAATGGTGGTACATGGCCAGGTACTCTCAAGGCCAATCAAGTCGAATCAGAAACAAACTTGGTTCAATCTGCATAGCTGATGTTTTAATTTTTTCTGCAGTTCTTTTGTGGCTGGTGACTGCTGCTAGCATTAAAACTGGGCGCCCTCAGATTGCAAGGAAGTGCATTGAGCTTATTGAGAGCAGGATTTCGAAGGACGGCTGGCCCGAATACTATGATGGTAAGCTCGGACGGTATGTTGGAAAACAGGCTAGAAAGTATCAGACTTGGTCAATTGCTGGGTACCTAGTTGCAAAGATGTTGCTCGAGGACCCGTCCCACATTGGCATGATTTCACAGGAAGAGGATAAGAAGATGAAGCCAACCCTCACAAGGTCTAATTCTTGGTGTGGCTGAGGATACATGAGACGAACAATTCCATGGCTTAAAAGATAAAATCAAATAGTTCTCAACCATTTTCTTTCACAACCCCATTTGGTAGGAACCAAAAAGAGATGTAAAGTTCATGAATGTTAAAAAAGGGTGTAAAAACTGGCATCATACACAAACTATTGTTTCTGCCGTAGCAAATAAGATAATCATGGTGCATTATTAATGCCTGTAAAAGATCTCTTCGCAATCTGCAAAAGCAGTTTGCTTTTACCATGGTTATGTATTTGAAATACTACTACATCAGCAAGTCTCTGAAAGATCCAACGTTTAAGATTGACTAAACGAATGTTATGCTGTGCTATGGTGCAAACGTGCTAAAACGGATCCAGTTGACATTGACAGACATCTGATGCATTAGAAGTTCGGAAATTAAATACGGTGTTATAGTCCTCAAACGCAATTGGGACCCAATTGGGTCATTGGGCCCGTGGACGTTAAAAATTTTCTCCTCTTCTAATCCTCAAAATGGATAATCCATGATAATAAAGCTGTTGAAAATAGAAGTGGAACACGCTGCTTCAATTCCTCAAGAGGGTCATTCATTGGGTGTCATGGAGTACATTGCTAATCCTATCATATATGCAAGTTCTTTTTTTTGTACAAGTTTCTTTTACATCTGTTGATTTGTAAAGTAGCTCACGCTTTGCTAATTGATGTGTATATTGGCATGGAAATGCCGTATCTTTTCTATACATGGTGATTGTTGCCATTATCCACAGATCCATAACCCCAAGGATTTTTGCGAGCCCAATTCCATTGGTCACGAGCCATCTCCTCAATACCATACTTGGCCCTGCAGAAAAACGATACCATTACAATTGGAAGAGAGAAACAAGTGCAAGCACAGCACATGAACAGAGAAACCCACTTCCAACCCAGCTCTTTTTCGGCTTTTGTAGTACATGCATAAACTTCAGCAGAGTCACCTGGCCGACGACCTGCAATTTTTAGAGGTATTTTCTGCACCAGGTACATTCAATCAATTGTTTTGTTTTTCAGTATTGTTTGTATCAAAAGAATCAAGTACCTTTCCAGATGCCTTCTCGAAGGCTGCTACCATTTCGAGAACTGATGTACCCTTACCTGTGCCTAAATTATATACTGCACAACCTGTTACACCTCAAACATGAGTAAGCAAACCCGTTTATGTAATTTGTAGCAACTATAGCTAATAAACGTACCAATATTCTCACTGCTAAACAGCTTTTTTAAAGCTGAAACATGGCCATCAGCAAGGTCCATCACGTGAATATAGTCCCGAACCTGAGAAAACACTGAATAACATGTGACTCTGCTAAAAAGTGAATAAAATAGACCTTGTGAAACATCAGAATTTACCCCGGTGCCATCTTTAGTTGGATAATCATCTCCATATACTGCAAGCTCTTTTCTTCTTCCTACAGCTACTTGTTGGACAAATGGCATCAAATTATTTGGGATGCCTCTAGGGTCCTCACCTATTGCACCACTAGGATGGGCTGCAACAGGATTGAAATAACGCAGCAACATTATTTTCCAGTCTCTATCTGCTATTTGGACATCCCTACATATCTGTTCAATAAATAGCTGCATGCACAATTTTCTACATAATTAAACTAATAATAGATGCATAATTTGTCAAAAGTAGATAGATAGATAGTTACTTTGGTTCGACCATAAGGGTTCAATGCCTCCAAAGGGAACTCTTCTGTACAAGGAACTGATTTTGGTTGTCCATAGACTGTTGCTGATGATGAGAAGACAAGCTACAAAAGAAAATAAAACTCGTGACACCAAATATTGGTTTGAATACAATAACAAAATCTCAACTACCTTTTTGCAACCGTAAGTTTCCATCATTCGTAACAAATTTAAAGTCCCAATTACGTTATTGCAGTAGTATCTTAAAGGCTCCTCAACACTTTCTCCGACGGCTTTCAGTCCAGCAAAGTGTATGACAGCATCAAAACTAGTATTATAGATCACTTGTTAGCCCAAAAAGTTATGAACAGTAAATGCCACTCCCAACTTTTATTATTATTACCGTTCATTTGAAAATACCAATTCTAACTGTTCTTTGAAGCAGAGGTCAACCTGCATGAGTGGAACAGATTAAAAAATATTGTAGACAATCTGATAAGATGCCATTCAAAAGCACACAAACTTGACAATTTACTTTGAAGAAATGCAAGTTGTCACAATATTCCCCTGCTAGATCAGCTACCCTCCTTATTGCTTCCTCAGAAGAGTTTGATAAATTATCCACAATGACTACTTTGTAACCAGCCAACAAGAGTTGTAAGGCACAATGGCTACCAATATAACCTGCGCCCCCAGTTACAAGGATCGACTGTTGCACGTGAGATCCGTTTGCAGAAACCATCTTGCTATTAACCTGATAAACATACTTATAATTAGTTGTACCATCATCAAGCTCGACTATAAAACATCCTGTACTTCGAGAAGCTACTTCAATGTTACATGGATCAAACATCAATACCTCACAGGGCACAAAGCAACTTACAATCCCACTTGTATTCTACTTCTTGTCCAGATTCAGCGAATTCAATAATTTGCACTATCATATGCTGTTACCAACTTTTCGCTAATACTATTATCGAAAAGATGGCTCCCACGAGCTTGATTATCTCTATTACGGAGATAAATCAGAGAAGTTGGAGTTTCAAGATTTTGTAATACCTAAAAAAATCGTCCGGATCTAAAAATACACTCTCAAGGATGCAGGCATACAAAACTAAGACAGCCTGACTTATTATATAGGAAAATTTTGGTCGATAGTACGAGGATTGATGGGGAAAGACTCGGTCGTGAGTTCTCAATCGCGGTAAGCATTACGTTTGATTGATTTGCAATTGCAACACCTTTTCTTTCACTCGGAACAAGGATTTATGATCTATACGAAAAAGAAATTTGAAAACTGAATTGCATAAAATAGCAAAGGAAAAGCAGGGAGGCATACAAAATTGGAAATTCCACAAAGGCGAAGACTCCGCTTCGAAAATTCAGCTTTAAGGTTTGGAGGCCGAATATATTTGCTTCCACGAGCCATGGCGGTGATGTGGGATTCCGTAAACACCTGAGATTAGCAACTTCTTATAATACTTTGAAGCGCAATCTTCCGTGTCAATCAAGATTGGCCGGTAAAAGATAATATATATCATCCACGTCATTTCCCAACACGTGAAAGCCAATTTGAAACACAACAATCCAGATGAAAATTTGACGCCTAACAGCCACAGCTTTTTGTCCTTACTCTCACCTAAAGTTTACATAACAACTTTCTTTTCTTTCGGCCAGTATGGAAACATAAAGAACGTTTCCATAAAGAAGAGTACAGTGAAAATGAAAGAAACTAAACCGACGTATACATGAAAAAGATTGAAAGGAACACATCGCCGGAGCAAATTGAATGCAAAAGCTTTGTAAACCTACCTCTGTCACAAAGAACGTAATCTTCGTTTTCTGGAACGCAAATTTGCGCCCTGCCACCGGAATTGCGCTCCAACGGCGTATTATTCATCAAGAAATGAGATTTGCAGCTCTATTTTTGCAATCCAGTGCAAAATTTAGGACAATTGAGCCAGAAATGCTATAAAATTGGCGGTTCAAGGAATTGCAACCTAAAGAAAGGCAAGAAACGTGCCTTTAGGTTCATCATTTTCTTGATACAAGAAGAAAAAGCTGCACAAGCGGGGAAAAAAAAGGGAGGTAGATGGAAGGAGTCGGTGGATCACCTGATACTTGGAGCTCATCATTCACAGCCAATTTGTACGTGCTGAATTGGAAGCACCCCGCCTTCCGCTACTGTTACATTACAAGGCAAACAAAATACTCTTCCATAGGCTACGCGTTTAAATCTCTTGTGTACAATGCTTGTATCCCTTTCAAAATGCTTGGGAGTGACAGATGTCATTAGTTTAGGTTTCCCTAGGGTGGACGGCCTCCACACGCGGACATGTTAAACAATTCGTCTTTATAGGTTAGGTGTAGAAAAGATTTCCATATATCACACTCAAATGAATTGAAATGGCTTATATTGTCCGTGGAGACCAAGTGGCCTATGAGACCTCCACATCCTCCATACCATCGACTGTGCACTGGTTCAATGATTTAATTGTCACGGAAGCAAAACCAATGGTTCAATGATTTAATTGTCACGGAAGCAAAACCAATGATTCAATTGTCACGGAAGCAACGCCAAACTTGAAGGCGAGGACATAAATAAGAGATGGAGGGAATTGTCAAAACACCAAACACACCACCATGCTTCAATTAGATGCAATGCTGTTAATGTTATGAAAGCATGCAAGAAAATGATGCGATCTTAGATGCAATATTGTTAATGTTATGAAAGAGCAAGAAAATGATGAGATCTAAGCTCAAAGCATTATCAGCACTAAATACGCCATGCTCCAAACCTTGGTTCAAAACCTTGGTCCACAATTGTCAAATGATATTACAAACATGTCTCGTGCCTCAATCAAACAAACCATCAAACAAACACATTTTCTACATACCAACTCGTCACAAACCATCACACACACAATTTCTACATATCAACTCGTCATAATGCGATGTGTGACTATGCATGCACTTGTTTATGTATTCAAACCATTTGAGCTCTTTAATAATCTATATGTATGTATACTTACAAAGAAAAATGCACAATCATTCTAATGGTTGATAAGAGATACAATAGTACAATGCTTATAATAGTCCTTCATTATCCCAAATGCTTATCTTATCTTATCTTATCTATATAGATAATTGCACTCTTAATATTCAAATGTTCAAAAGATAACTATAATAGAATTTTTTTCATAACAACTTGGTATTGGTATCTACTTTGGCCAGAAGATCTTCGTGAACAGATTTTGGTATAGTATCCATGGGAACATTTTCCTGGAGGGATTTTTGAAGTTCCTCTATCTTTACATGTTGCTTCATCAGATATTGTTTAGCACCTTGAGAGATGAGTCCCGCGCAGTGAGCTGCGATCGAAGACCAGCCACTTGAGTGGTCAATTGATCCTTGAGGGCAGTCACCCGGGCGTACTCCTTCTCCAGAGTCTACTTATACAAAACTATCTACTTATCATAGCAGGTTGTATCTGCATTAAGCTTGGCATTGACTTCGCTGAGTTGAGTTGTAGTTTCTCAATTTGCTCTTGCAGAGGAAGTTGGGCCTCTTTCTTGTTGAAGTGCATCTTCCTCTGCTGCAGTCTTCTGTGCACTTGGACTTCAAGAAGTTGTTGTTGGGAAGTCGTGAGATCTTCTTGAAGCTTCCTCAGCATGGTGTCTTGTGACTCACGCTCGGATGTAACATTTTGTAATGTAATCTTGAGTTGTCGGATCTCTTCTTGCAGGCGCTCAAGATCTTGTGCATTCAGTTCCAGCTCGTGATTTTTGACTTGTTATAGAGCCCATTGTTGTTCCAGCTTCTGAAACCAAGATTTGCCATGTTGGAACAAGTGTTGCACGGCCACTTCAGGTAAGACATTTGTTTGTATGACTGAGGAGCCATCCATATTGACGTAGAGCGGCTTCTGCAGTTGTTGCTATGGGTCTGGTCTGGCGCCTGGGAGTGTCCAGAGACATCTACCAGCAACCTGCTTTCTCCCATATGTTCTTTGCCTGGCTCTTGGTCGTGTGGTGCAATGGAGACCGAGTGGTACTCCTCTTCCCGTGGTTGATTCCCGGAAGCTGCAGGTTTGGCTTTCTCCTGGATGGTAAGCTTCCGTGACTTCCGTAGCTGCCGTCCGCCTTTGCCTCTACCCTTGGGGGACCTATGTCTCCGGTGCTTTTTGCATTGCTCTGCCTGGGGTTCTGGAGCCTTGGAAACAATTTCCCTTTTTAGGTTCTTCATGTTGCTGTGTTGTTCATGTTCCTGATGCTGGGAGAGAGGCTTGGAGCCAGAAGTTGCATCATGAACTGCTTCCGTTGGGTTTTGTTGCGGCCCATGAAATAAAGGTGCAATATGCAAAATTGTGTTGATTATCTGTTGTATGTGGCCACCGAAGTAGCACACATGTCTGGCATAAGCTTGATCTTTTGTGGACCCTGGAGGCTCTCATAAAAGAGCAATAGTCTGTGGAAGTCTTGTTTGTAAAAGGAGGGCCCAATTGATGTGCTTATCTGAAAAAGCAGCCAACACTACTGTATGATACATATTTTTGTTGAGTTGTGTATTCCTCAGCGGCGGCCCATCAAATTTTTGCCATATGAGCTGACTTAGCTGCCTGAGGTGAGAGGGGAGGGTTTTGAGACTTCTCTCCTTGAAAGCAGAGACATCATAAGCAGAGATGTCCTATTTTGGTGTGGCTCCTCGAGAAAGGGAGTCAAGGACCGCCAAAAATCGGAAGGCCTGTGTGATGATCAAACGCAGTATTCAAATATTATACTGGTATGTACAAAGGATGATCATCACACGGATACAAAAAGCACATGGATACAAAAAGTAGTTGCACAAG
>JAANSK020063576.1:0-16912 GCA_011763485.2 Isoetes engelmannii | reverse complement strand
TCCAGTTGTAATTGAGAAGATGATGGAGTGGTGGGGTACTGCTGCCTCTTCGAGGCAGTCTCTCTTGCTCCTCGCTCGTTGTGTATTATGGCCATTCTTTTAATGCATTGATAAGTTCTTCAAAAAAAAAAAAAAAAATTGGAGTTAAAAAAAGTTTAATCCATCGTAATATAAATTTTTTTACTTTTAAGTGGGGGCTCCATGATCATGGGCACCCTCTCCTAGCCAAGGATTGACTTTTAGCCAAGGAATAGTTGCCCGTGAGAGGATACGGGGATTTTGAGCATAAAACCTATTCCCAGGGTTTAGGGATACGGGGATTTTCAGCATAAAACCCATTCCCAGGTTTAGGGATGAGTCCAGTGTGAATTATGGAGACATGAGGATAAAACCCATTCCCAGGGTTTAGGGATTTTAATCCAGTGTGAATTATGGAGACATGAGTATAAAACCCATTCCCAGGGTTTAGGGATTAGTCCAGTGTGAATTAGTCCAGTGTGAATTATGGAGACTGATCAAACACAGTCGATGCAAACGTGTGAAGAGACTGATCAAACACAGTCGATGCAAACGTGTGAAGAATGTGGAGCACACCCTTTCAAATACAAATGTCCCGGCTGTGGACTGCGGTCTTGTGGTTTGCCTTGCGTTCAATTACATAAGGTCCGCACTGGTTGTTCTGGAAAGCGGGATAGGACTGCCTTTGTTGCTCGAAATGAATATAATGATAACAACCTCATTTCAGGTAGTGTCATTTAGCTTGATCTTATTATTTTGATTTGAAAGAATTTTTATGAGTCTTATTATTCTGTTATAAAATGTTGTGACTTAATGCAGATTACAATTTCTTAGAAGAAACCTTGCGGGTGCTGGATGTTGCAAAACGCATAAGGCCTCAAGACCTTGGATTTACTTCGGTGCTCAAGACATTGAAAAACCAGGCCAGGAATCGCAAAATTGATCTTCGGTTATTACCACATGGCTTGTCAAAGAGAAATGCTAATACTACCTGTTACGAGAACAAGTACGCAAGGCCATTATGGATACATGAATCATAGCCTAGATGCTCGCAGTTGAATAAAAAATAGTGTTGAATGAGAGAAGATTTTGAAGCTCCGTTTTTTAAGTCTCCTTGAGTTAAAACGGCAAAGATATTGAAACATTTTGGAGCTAGATATGAAATGCTGTGATGATTCGACTTCATATTTCACCGCAAAATATGACTGTTGCATGTCGTCTTTTGCAGGACGAAATGTATGTTTTGGAGAATTGAGTGGTTGTTCAACTCTGTCGACGTCAATCTTACTGATGAAAGGTAATTGTTTGCCTTTTTAGCCTAAGTCCAAAGGGCCAGAATTGGAATTTGTTTACCTGCTAATAATATTGATAGGGAAGATAAGAATAATGACCAGGGGCATGAACGTGTGAGTGGAATACATGGAAACTAAGTAGCATTCTTTGCAGAGGTTCATAATCATATAAATAGTACGACGTACCCTCTTTTTACTCATACCTGCCAAATACTTACCAGATTGCTTCCAAGACATAGCTTATTTCAACTAAAAAGTTGATTAAGGTAAGTGTTACACAGATATGATTACAGGACTGCGAGAATCTATATACACACTATACCATGCATCATTGTTATGATGTGCTGTATTCCTAACTAAACCGTTGTGACTATTTTGCACCTGGTGGATGTAGTTATAGCAAATAAAAACATTTATATGTGAGTTACTGGTAAGCTGCATGTTGTGCTATTGAAACTAATGTCCCTGAGCCTCTGATACAACCATGGCATTCAGGAACAGGTGCATTGCATTAAATTAATAGGGCTGGCAGGGAATATACCTGTACTTATGAAGATGATGTTGTTAGGATTTGGCAGTCAAGTAATTTTGTGTTTACTTGTACTTGTGTTGATTATGTAGAGTTGATGAAAATGTTAGCCTTCAAAGTGTCTTGGAGAAACATTTTTCGTACCAACCTCAGAATGCCATACTTCGGCACCAGTTGCGCGATTACATTCAGACAACTTCAGACCAGCTGAAGTTCCTTCTCAAGAAGGAGCCTAGTTTGGTAAATAATATACTCTTTTTGCCTCTTTCATAGTTATGATGTTCTGATTTAATTGAAATTTTGTGAGTAACGTTAATAATGCAGGCAGGTAAGGAAGCATACTATGCACTGAATGCAAATGAACCGATACGGAAAGTGCTAGCCAACAAAGTGGTTTATGAGTACCCTGTGATTCTTGTTGTTTTGTCTACAAGGTTGGATAAATTCTCTATTCTAGAGGACAATAACCGTCTAGATCCAAACCGTGAAGATCATGCGTCACCAGTTCCATCAGATTTGCCTCCTGGAGCATTTCGGGGAATCCCCTTTCGTGAAGAAGAACTTGAAGAAGGAGAAATAGATGTGTTTGATTGCTTAGAAGCTTCCAATAATGCAGGCCCTGCAATGGAATCATTTGATGTTGGGTTTCTTTCTGAGAAAAACATGGAAGAAGGCGAAATATCTAGTTAAGGTCTACCACATTTAAGAAAATCAGGAGGCTGGTTCAATGTAACATGGATGTTGTTATATGAAAATGATATGACAGGAGTGCAGTTATTGCCATTTGCTTCTTGGGTTGCATATATCAGAGGGCAGATTTTGTATTGCTGCTGGTGGTGCTCAAAATGCTTATCTTTCAAACCTTAAAAATGCTTATCATTCACTGTTTTCGTGCATAAAATGCTTATCTTTCTCTATTATGTCTGCAGCTTACAGCCTTGTCCATTCTCATTTATGAAATACTTATTTTTCTCTATCTTGTATGCAAGTCCTGCATCACCAACTTGTGGCAACTGAGATGTCTCATATTGTTGCTATGGTTGTATTTAGAATGATCTTTCAATCTGGCTTACTTTCGACGGTTCTTTTTATCATAAACATGGCTGGAGGGTGATGCAGAAAAGCTTCTTCATGCCAAGATGCCGTCTAAAACTTACCTCCACCTGCTTCTCCGGCATGCATTTGAACTTATTGATTGAATAGCAGGATGGAACGTTGATCCCTTTGGCACTATTAAAATCTCCAACCATATATCTGCTGTGTTTATCAATATATCTTCTGTATAACACAGATGCTTTATGAATTTCAATCCCTGAGGATATTGGGTTTTTTGTTGCTGATTATTTTTCAGGTTCGTCTTGTGGCTTCGGTTCCTGCCAGTCTCAAGATTGGAGGTCTTTTGTCTATGAATACAAGTATTGGGAACCTTGCATTTCGGGCTATGCAGCTTGCAGTTTAGGAGGTGAATGTGGATAAGAGTATTCAATGGTACCGTTTTGGAATTCAATGTCTGTGATGCTAATTGCTCGGCATTTTGAGGAGCAGCTGCAGGTCTGTTGTTACTTCCCTACATAGCCTTAGTTTTTATACTTGAAAGTTCACATTATACCCAAACCATTTCGCCAGTATATCATTGCACCGTTCTTTGGATACCTTTTATGCTTCAAAGCTTTTTCTTTAGGATGTCCTGCTTTGACATAGTTTGATAATCCCAACTTGATAACACATACATGAGCTCATTGTATTGTGGAGACAAAGGTGTCGCGAGGCTGGCTATTTCCCAAGATTGGAAAGCTATTTGGTGATTGGTATGCCACACAAGAATGGCTATAAGGAGTTTTTTAATGCAGCTCTAGGTTCAGACAATACATTGGTGTTTCATGGTTTCTGTATTCATGTCTTTTTGAGGCTGCACTTTCATTACACCCTTCTACTGTTCCATATGCTTTTTGGTAAGTACAACCCCCAGTTATGATGAGGTAATTGCAAAGATTGTCAATATGGTATCTTCTTCTCTCATATCGAGCATTAAATTTGTGCTTTTATTATTAACTACGAAAAATAAAGTAATCTGTTCCGCAATTCCTGCTAGTCATGTCTCAGTGTGAATCCTCAGTTAACTTATGTTTGGCCATGCTGTTGGATTAAGCATGTGCCTCTTCCTTCTTCGGTATGCAGTTGGAAAAGGAAATGAATATGGAATTGTATGAGCTAAAATTTCTGTGAATTTTGTTTAGATGTTCCATGCAGCTATTCGTACATGCAAGGTGCCAGGATTTTGATGCAGTAGTTGGAGACGTGGCCATTACAACCAAAGCATGCAAGGACAGTGGACTTTACACAATCTTATATAACCTCTGGAATGGTGGTGGTTGTCCCATTAATGAAAACTGGCAGTGGTCATGCATGGGCTTTTATGCAGCCATTTACTGCTCCAATGTGGATTATAACTGGATGCTTTTTTATTTTCACTGCAATTGTTATTTAATTGTTGGAGCATAAAAAGAATTCTGATTTTTGTGGGAGACCGAAGAAAC
Organism: Isoetes engelmannii; assembly: GCA_011763485.2. Taxonomy (NCBI): domain Eukaryota; kingdom Viridiplantae; phylum Streptophyta; class Lycopodiopsida; order Isoetales; family Isoetaceae; genus Isoetes; species Isoetes engelmannii. The sequence goes on along the minus strand of JAANSK020063576.1, from coordinate 12,536 downwards.
AAGTTGTGACTACTTTATGTTAACATTTTCTCCTGTACAATTTTAGCTGAAAGTATAATTGGCTTTATATGCAAGAGAAATAGGTTTCAATAACTGTTACGTCTCCTGTTCATGCAGGAGCTTCTCAACCTTTTCCCCGCCCACAGTGCCGTTCTTATTATTTACAGTGCTGAAGTCATGTATTTGATAGGGGAGGATGTAAAAGGCACACATGGGAGAAAAAGTCTTAGTCATTTGGTTGTTTCTGTGTTAATCATTACTTCTAGCTAGACAGCTAGTTTGACATCAATATTGACAGTTCAGCAACTGACACCCTTAACTCTAAGACATAGCAGGATTGATAACTAGTAACATACCTGTAAGCTACCAAACGGGACCATTTGCTGAAGAGTATCTTTTACAGCTGAATGTTGCCCAGGATAGACTTGTGCCTTTAGATCCACTGGCAGCCTATGCAGCAGCTCTAAAAAAATCAAAGAATGGAGGAGTTTGGGCAATTGTTAATGAGCTCCCTTATGTCTAATTTTTCGAATGTGAGTTACGATGGCTGGCCAAGCTTTTACTAAAAGTGGCTGGGGATTTGTAAGTATGCTTACTTTCATCTTAAATTATTTTGTTACTTGGATCTGATTGACGTGTTTATCTACAGGTTTTTCCAAAAGGTACAACTGGCCATTGATATTTCAACAGCAATATTGACGCTTGCTGAGAATGGAAAGCTGCAAAGAATTCATGATGCCTGGCTTAACGCTTATGAGCGTAGCGCTTAAAACGTAGAAGTAGAGTTGAATGAACTTAGCCTGAGTACATTTGGGGTCTTTTTTTAACATGACATTTTCTACATGCGATGGTGCTAGTTATCCTGGTCCATGGCAACCAGAGCAGGCGCGAACCAATTAAGTAGGTGCAGACAAGTCTGAACAGATATTCTCATTTAAGAGTAATATATTTCAGTAGGCACTGAGGTGGTTTGATTTTGAGCCATGCAGTCCCATCTTGCAACATCACTGAGTAATGCCAACGTTGCTTCAAAACATCTTTAAAAACATTTTGCAGGGTATGTTCGATTCGTACATGGTAACATGTTTCGCTAGATATGTAGTTTATATATTCATTGAATCTCAGTTCACATATCAAACAGAGTTTGCTTCATGTACCCTCCTAAATTAAAAATTCCCTAATTATATAGTCTAAAACTACAAACTTCAGTTTGAGCTTTCCTAGTGCAAGTCTTGGATGTTATTTAGCGCTGCCAAAGTTTTCTTACATATGTTTTTAGCATGGAAAAATGAAAGAAAAAACATTTCCGAAATATCCGTTTGACGGTATTTTCATTTTGGTTTATGGCTGAAAAATGGATTGCAGATTTTACTCACACTGATGCACAATGTTATTGAGCAGTTTTATGGCTGCAGAGTACAGGTTCAATAAATGGAAGACCTTAGCATGCGTGTATGCTTGTCAGAAAACATTATCAATATTATTAGCACACAACATATCTATGTTTTCTCCATCTCAAATTGTGCTTGAGGTGGTATTTGAGGTTGGATACCAAAAAGCAAAGTTATCACATTGCAAGAAAAGTGAAGGCAAAGTGTTGTAAAAATAATGCAGGCACAAAACGTTTTTGCATCTCTGGACATGTAAATAAACTTTGCATTGTGGAGGAAGAGATGAGTATTCCCTTAAGAGAGCTGATCGAGCGACATGCAGGTGGAGCAAGAGGTGGTTGGGATAACCTCTTAGCAATAATCCCAGGTGGATCATCGGTTCCGCTTCTTCCAAGAAAAATTTGTGATGATGTACTTGTGGACTTTGATGCACTGAAAACTGTGGCATTTGGCCTTGGAACAGTAGCCGTTATTGTGATGGATAAATCCACTGATGGTGTTGATGCTATTGCTAGATTATCATATTTCTATAAGCATGAAAGTTGTGGTCAGTGTACTCCATGTAGAGAAGAAACTCCTTGGCTATGGACAATAATGGAAAGATTAATAGTTGGCATTGCACATTTAGAGAAAATTGATATGCTGCAAGGGGTTGCAAAGCAGATGGAGGACATACTATTTGTGCTTTAGGTGATGCTGCTGCGTAGCCTGTTCAAGGTCTTACCAGTCACATCCAACCTGAGCTTGAACAAAGAATACTTGAAAGTGCAAAGCGAGAGAAGGAACAGCAGCGACGAAGAATGCTTGAAAGTGCAAAGCGAGAGAAGGAACAGCAGCAACCTGATGGTGATTTAAATGGATCAACGCTTCAAGCTCATTAATTAAGGTGCACGAATATGTCTGTTTTGGTGTAATTCAGACAGAATATAATACCCACAATGCAAAGTCATTGCTCTGGACTGAACTCTATATTCCTTTGTTGATTGAGTCCTCCAATGAACTTTTAAGATACATTTGTGATATCCGTTGTCTCTAACAATGGTGGCCGGGGCAAATAATGGGTTCCAAACTATTCTCAATGCAGTGAGGATCATTAGTCCATCAAGGAAAAGAAAAAAATCTTAACATGGTAATAAAGTGGGTCGATTGACCTATTTTCCAAGCATAATATTATTTGAACCTACGTACCCTTGTTTTGGCGGATTTCTGTTGCTACTCCAGGCCAACAGGTACATCTTGATTTTTCCAGGTCGTAAACCTTGTAATCAAAATTCTAGGCTGCATGTGATTGTACTGGTGGTGTATGTAACAATGTTTCAAAATTGTTGGTACTTGTTTTCCTTAGTTTCTTTCCTCAGTTTCTTTGCGTTTCGCAGCAACAAAAACGCTAGCATCTAGCATCTGTACTTGTTTACCGAGTTTCGTGTTCCTTCTCGATGCATTATCAAATGTGTAACCTTAATTAAATCAAAGGCATGACTGCCGTTGATGTAATTGATTTTCTGACTGTATTGCCACCTAGGCTCCTGTATATTCTTTGATGCAAGAATTTTTCTATCAGGAATTGCCTTACATCCTTACAGTGAAATAAGTGGCATATGAGGAGTCTTTGTGTGCCCACAGATTATTCCATCCAATGATAAATCCGTGGTTGACTTGACAGATAGTTTCCATGGCTTCACGAACATGGTTCATCATTCAGAAAATGGTTAGTAGGTTCATAACTTCTTTATTCAGTTGACATCTTCATATTTGTGCCACAATGCGTTTTATGTCTTGTAAGGAATTAACCTTGCTATTTAATTAACAATGTTGCTGATATCTTCTAGCTAGGTCCTGTAAAGATTATTCAGAATAACCTCTACTAGAACATTGTAAGATGTGTTTAATGGTGCATGTCAATCCCAGATACCTCAGCATATGCTCTTGCCCATTTACAAGCAGATGTCTTGTCTACATAAGTTGTTTATTGCTCTTGTGATTCAAATAAATGCACATTAGTAATTGCATATAAAATCCTTTACTATCCAGAAAGTGCTGCCTTCTCTAATGTTTTAGAAAGGCAAACTGTTCATTTATCCAGGACCCACATGGTCAAGCAGCAATTACTTGTAGTAATCCAAACCTGTCAGCATGCTATTGGAAAATCTGCAGAGAGACTTTTGAATTGCTTGTGGATTAAGAAATATTATGAATTGTCTCCTAACATATACTCTATGTGAAGCATAGACTCAAATCTCAAATGTTTTTGAACAGTCTGATATGAAGCTGTTTGGCTCCCTCTGAAACCAACTCAAGAATCAGGCATCAGAGCATTGCATTATTTCTAGTCTCGGCATGCTATATTCAAGTCAAAACTTTGTTGAAATCATAGATTACTACCTAAAGAGAAAGAATAATTCATGGCATCATTTGCCCCCGAACCTTGGATTCGCGAAGTCCAATTTAATGTGTCAAAGCTGATCAACAATTTTATTTAGAGCGGTATTCATAATACCTCTGGCGGATTAAGTCTAAACTTATGTAGGTGCAAAAGGGATGGATATGGAGCTACTTGGTTACTCAAGTCATTCCATATCCACGACATGACAAAAGTTTATTGAGTTTCCTGTCTATATCGATTGATTATACAAAGTTTTCTCTATTATAATGAGTTCATGGCCAACATCTCATTACAATTTTTTTTGTTAAACACAAATTCACACAGCAAGGACATAATGCTGGTTAAGTGCTTATTAAGCTTAGCATCGCCATCAATATGCTCTAAGATCCCTATGCGTTGGAAGGATACCCATCCTATTTCATTGTTCTGTGAAGTTACTAGAATAATATCCTCCTCTTCTCTAGCACATCTTCCACGAACATGAAGACCATTCGCATAGTTATAGCGATCCGTATCTGCCATAATAACCTGGTGTTCTTTCATGTGTTGAAAATACAAGCGACCTTTATCTACTAAAAGGGCAACCCCTGGTGCGACAGCACCTTGTTTTGCATGTGCATACGGCATGTGTAACTACATGCACTTGTTGCATGCGGTATGCACATGTCACATGAGCATGCGACATGCATATGGGATATGCTTTTTGGCACTGTTAACTAGGCATCTTGGAATAACATACTAGGTCTCAAGTTACTAGGCATCTTGGAATAACATACTAGGTCTCAAGTTTGAGACTCCCTAGAGTCGCACTAGATATAGTTCCATCCCATAGCCAACAGCCACAGATTATTGGTTTTTTGAATTTTAGCAAAACCCATGAAACAAAGGTGTCCCATAAATAACAAACCACCATTATATACAAGCCATTACTATTTTATAGATGAGCAAAAACGATGTCTAGATAAATAAAAATAAACAGACATTCATAAAGTCTTGAAGCAATTGATCTATTCCAAGGATAAAACACTCTTCAATTTTTCGTACATGCTATACCTCATCTGAATCATTTACAAAGTCCAACATCATCATTCACAAAGACCATCTTCATACACAACTTTAAAGATGTTGAAGAAGCTTGTTGAATGGATGATACTAGATAGTGCATCTCTCTATCTGTATATTAATGCACGTCAATTAGATGCCAGTTGGGAATTGGGCCAAAAAGATTTCCCTACTTTAATAGTAAACCTTTTGTGAAAGATCATCATGCCACAAGTTTGAAATCATTTACAAAGACTGCCTTAATCACACAATTTTTGAGGAAGCTTGTCTATAAACTACCCTTAGTCCTCTCGAAGAATTGGTTGCCACTTCCGATATTGTAAACACTATTTCGTTATATATGGAGTTTGCATTGGTCCATTCTGATCCCAGATTACCTCGAGGCAGACAAAATATACCATTTGGAGCCGAGAAAAGTGAGTTTCATTGTGTAGTGTAAAGGAATAAATGTGGTTATCGGTCACCTCAATTGGGCGGTTGCCCAATTTAGTAGGGCGATTAGAGCATTTTAGTGCAAAACAGAAGTTAAATAACTGAATGGAACAAAATTAGATAACAAAATCATACTCAAGTATAAAAAAGATGGAGCTCAAATTGGGTGCTGCCCAATTTGAGCTGTTATTACAAAAAAATAACATGGCCATTATCTCAAATTGGATGGCCTCCCATCGCTGGTTAATGGAAAATCTAATTCGAGCCCTAACAACAATGCCACAATTATAGATAATGTTTGTGAGATATAGCCAAAGAGATCTTCGAAGCACCTTATAATGCTATAAAGGGCTACAAATAGTTTGCATGATTTGCCCCTTAACAAGGTGCAATCGAAGAATAGTTTCAACTATAGTCTTAAAAACTGTAACAATGCCATAATTACGGATTTTGTTTGTTAGACAGCCAAAGAAATATTTGAAGCACCTTAATGCTATAAAGGGCTACAAATAGCTTGCATGGTACCAAGTGGGTTACGTGTTTTTTCTTTGCGAGGTTGTGCCTTAGAGTGTTGGTCAAAGTCTGGGAACACCCCAACCGATTAAGTTACTGCACATAGGAAAATTTCTGGCAAGTTTTACTATGATTTCTTTTTCAAAATGCAAAGTTCCGGCCCTAAACACAAGATATGCAACTAGCTAAAGTAACCATAGGGTATTTTCTAATGGGACCTAAAAAGTTTGCCCAACAAGATTGGACCTAAAAAGCTTGCCCAACAATGGCTCTAGCGTTGCATTTGCCATGCCCAAACAAGTTGACGTTGATGGATTGCAGACGTGGAGTAAAATAAAGTCCTCCCAGGTTGATGTTGGATCTGCTCGGTGCATGGAATGATACCTATACATTGCTCATTAGATTCCTCAAGCCATTTTGAAGAGAAAAAAAAATCAGAAATGCAGAAACAAATCCTGAGGGACTGTACTAGGCTGTCATGTTTATTTTCATGAAATACAAGATCCTCCATGATATTCAAGATCTGCATAATTGCCATTGCTTTCAGTGCTATCTTCCAGTTCCACAATGTGGTTGTTGGATCTGTAGGAAAGTTTCTTTTGTACATAATAAAACATGTAACCTTGTAGGCTTCTTACCACTTCTTCGCTTACACGAGTAATCCAAGCATCGTCACATTTGTACCACTCGCCTCCAAGCCGGAGATAAGAAATGTAATGCCCTGAATCTAACTTTCCAGAGTGTGTAATAACAGCAAAAAGTTCAAATTCAGGGAAAGGATTATGCTCATGCTTTTCATGTTCCACAAAAATTAGTCGGTTGCCATGCCTGAGCTTTACAATTGAAGAGGAGAGGTAGGGAGCCATGTTTAAAGAAAAGGGAAATTGGACATATCGGTCGACTTTTCTGGAAGTATTTCGAGAAGAAAAATGCTCAAACCTCTTAATATGGAAACATAATACCAAGGGTAGCTTCCTGAAAGACATCTGCTTTGTAGATTGTTGTTTTACCTGGCAACACTCACAAAAGATACCTTCCTTACATCCAAGTTTTTCAGACCTTGTAAATCGATCCAGGCACCCCAAAAGTGTTGGAATGTTACTTGTTGCTCTGGAGTTAAACAAGTCCATGGAGACCTTATCAACAAAACTTGTCTCTAAATCCAATGAAATATCTACACATGGATCGTACGTTGTGGACGTGAAACCACAGGCTGAGCATGTGACGTCCGATCTTAACAGGCCAGAGAATACACGATGAACAATGCAATGGCAATCCATGTTGCCTGCACTGACAACAATAAGAAATTTGTGAGATAAGATGCTTGCAATATATTGAGCATAAGTAAGATACCTTTGACACTCTGAATGAGCTAGCCTTGGACTTGACTTGTTAGAGTTTGCATGAATACCATCCACGGTAGAAATAAAAAATTCATGTGCATCCTGCTGCACATACCCCGCAAGATTTGATGCATGTCTCCACCAACTACATAATGCAAACTTCAGTTACAAAAACAATGGCTCCATTTGGTAACATAAATCTTAAAAATAGTGTTCATTTGGTAACATAAATAGTTCTCCACAATCAAGAACTACTACGACTTCTCTGAATATATGAAACAAGAAGCCTCAGCCCCCATACAAAGAAAATCTCCCAATCCTTTTTTGTGAAGTGCATGCATAATGAGCTTAGGCAAGTTCCGCCACATGTTTCCTTCCAAAAACTGAAATGCTTACTGAGGATCTTCCCTCTCTGACAAAATTAAGCCTAAGTGCCAAACATCGCTAAAAATGATGTATATGTACAACCCTTCTGTCTCCACATGATAATTCCATATGAATAATATTTTCTTACTTTAGAATGAATCAACAAGCGCAGAGCTTTTTTAAAATTTATTTGGCCATAATCAGATTTGCCAAATAAGAAGAGAAGCGAGATATTTACCTGTACAAAAACTGGGCAGGACTGTATGGTCTGCGGTCCCCAGAAAATGCTGCAGAAAATATCGCATCCATGTCACAACCAAGACAAAGATGAGAAGCATGCCCTTGGCAGAGAGATCTATTGTGCCTGTCACTTAGGAAATAGTTCCTAAGTGGTGGAGTGTGTAAAAGTGCTTGTAACACACAGTTCATAAAACATGTATTCCCAAGATTGTTGAGGCCACGAAGCCCTAGAGGCAGAGAGGAATCCACAGCCAAAGGAGTGGATTTCTGCTTTATTAAAATGGTCTCTTTCTGTGAGGGCACCCATGGCTTGAACTTTATCTCTTTATGCTTTCTATGTTGGCCTTCTGCATGATTGGATATCAAGGCTTCACCATTCTTGGTTACTGACATCTGCATCTCATTCCCCTTTAACTTATTCCATAATGCTGTTGATTCAGCACATAATACAACCCTGTCAAAATCTGCATCATAAACCTGATCACTGCAAGTGCAGCAGAAAAGCTCCCCCCTGTCTACATCTATCGCTATATCATGCCCAGGCTTAGCATGTGCATGGAACTGAGCATGACACAAATCTGGGGTTACCCAACATCCAATATTGGCACATAGCAAGCACGCATACAGTCTTCCATGAGCCCGTCCACATGCAGCACAGCTTGGCACTTCTTTTTCTTCTCTGCTAAGACTAGCCCTACCAGATGCCTTGGTTGTCAAGCATTTTTGAAGAAGCCGGAAACCACCTATGCCATGATTTTTTCTATATTTTATCAAGTGTTGGCAAGGTTTATATTCTGTATGACTAGCCCTTTTCCTCTTCGAAGCCATAAAACCATGGCATTCGAAGAGCAGAATATTTCACTTATGATGTGCTTCTCAAATAGCTGCATTCTGCCTTGTATATGCAGACAACATGAAGAACTATAAAAAACAAGAACCATTGCTTAACATGGTTGGCCAGAGAAGACATAATTCCTGCATCCCTATAGTAATGCCTTGATATATGTATGCAAACTGGGTCTGATTTGATACAAGCCACATATGTATGCATGCTACAACAAAACCGAACAAGATAATGTTCAAATCCGGCAGATCGCTTCAGAAATGGAAAGCTTTTGAGAAACGTACAGATTGAGGAGACATGCTAATACCCGCATGAGAAAATTGTCGAGCAACTGCGGACATGAGATAGAATTGCACGGCATCCATGCAAGCCCTAACTTCCTGTATTTTGCCCAAGCATCCGTCGTAGAAGCAGAGGAAAGAAATAGTGGCAGTTATGCGGTAACAAACTTTCCCACCAGAACTAAATCTGGACCACTAATCCACATTATCATTTATTGAAGCTCCACCTCAAACTGTCTGGTCCCGCTGGGGGCGATCTGAGGGTGGGACTAAAAGTTAAACGGGCCTTTTAGCATATCTATTTTGTTAACTGGGTTTTTGGGTTGCCCAAAGGGTAAACCTTAGGGCTGGAGGTGAGGAAATAAAGTATGCCAGATAGAAGGACAGGATTTACGGAGGGAACTGGATGGAGGACTGAGATCGCTTTCAATGCTATTCCAACTTGAAAGCCTATTTTCACGAGGAAACTTAAGTGGTCTCGCTGTTTACGTGTAGTCCAACTGAGAATTTGCATCCTCCTCTCTTCCGCCACTCTCCTCGCTGCCTGCTTCCTAGATGTGGAAGTCCTCCTCTTCTATTCTCTAGATGTCGCAACGGATTCTTCTCCTCTAATTTTTTATTAGGACGCAGACAGTCCGGTATATTAGTTTTTGGACGAATTCCTTTATTGGATTTGCTGACGGATTTGAGTAGCTTTGGGCTATCTGTTTCTTCCAAGCTCTTTCTTGGTTTCTGTTAGAATCGAATGGTTATAGCGAGAAGCTTAAGGACATGTCCCTTGGTCTTGCAAGTGAAAAAGTATGGATTGAGACGATTTGTCAGCCTCAGTGAATTAATATGTTTATTTTGCAGGCTTGGAGCAAGCATTTGTCTTAAGCCAATTTTGGAGTTCTGTCCCTGGTGTTTATATATACCTTCTTCCTTTACAAAACCAATTTGCTGGAGTGCTTGCATGTTATCAAGCGGCCAACTCATTTGGCGTTGCCATTCCCTACAACTATGATTTGGAGAATTGTGTTTTGTTACAAAAATGCATGCACACTAAATCAAAGGACACTCTGCATGTAGTATTGAACTTGTGCATAGGTTAACTCACATTCTGAAAACGTTGTATGTGTTGAAAGAGAACATGGAAAGCAAAAACAAAAACCAACCTGTTTAGTAGACAGAGGAAAATGGCCTCTTTCAAGTTAAAGGGTAACATCACTACTACTGACGACCCCCCACATTCTTAAATTTGTTCTTCCAGACCAAACACTGGGGATGATGCAACGAACCAGCTAAGTGCCTCCTGTTCAAGGGTTAGGCTAAACCCTTCTTTTCTTAATGACCATTGCTGCACGTTTTAGGAAATGTCATTAACAATCTTGTTTGTTCTGCTAGGCAGATTGGAGGTCCAACAAAAAGGTCATTCAAATGAGGCTAGACATCGGAGGAGGTAGACTGCTTGGACTATTCTATGTTGTTATATGCTGGATATGATTTTCTTGATAAATCAAGCTACCAAAATTCAGCTAGGAGCTGGATGTACTTGTCATATCTAAGTGCTCATTATGGCATAGTGTCATCTAGTTCTATACACTAGTTGTCGTGCAATTTTAATAATGCCAAACTTTTTATTGTGTTGTTAATTAAAGCTATCTTGCGGTTTCTAAAACAAATTCAACCTATCAAACACATCTTTATTATTAATAACATTACAAATATTGGATACCATTGTTCTTCTGAGCATCGTTTGCCCTTTGCAATGATGTTCTATATTCTATTTATATTCATGGCTAAGTTGTGTTATGCAGCGAAGTTTTTTGCTGATAGGAGGGATGTGCAATGCCAAAGGGTGCGGAATCCTGATTTGATCAAGGAACCTTGGACAAAAGAGGTCAGTAGCATATTTATTCAATCCTAGTTCAATTAGGTATGGTTATTCTCTTCTATATTCACAATCTCTCCTTCTGTTCCAGGAAGATGACAGAATTGTAGAACTTGTGAAAACATGGGACCAAGAAGTGGCCAGTCATTGCACAGAATTTACCTGGAAGAATTGGCAAGCAATGTTGAGAAAGATATTCTTTATCATGTTCCTCTGATTGCAATGCTTCCTTGGTACTACATTATACTCATCCTTTTACAAATGGCACAACCATCTAAACCCCAATATAAAGTGAGAAGCATGAACTTAGCAGGAAGACCTTGCATATGGAAACGAATGGACAGAAATTGCAAAAATTTTATCTGGAAGGTGCTTGTCTATCTTGATTACTTTGGTCTCCATTTTTGAGGTGTTTCTTTTTCTTCACTATCATATGTTGGGCATAGGATGGACACTCCATAATGAATTTTTGGAATAGTATTACGAAGAAAAAGACAGACCCAGCTATGGCTGGCATTAGCTGCATCAAGACCCACCCACATAAACTTGCAGCTGGGGCCATGATGATACCTTGCTAAAACGGGCATCTCTTTTAAAAGCTACTGAAAAGACAAGCATAAATTTTGCTAAATCAATATACATTTCACCAAGATTCTCTTCTCTCACAGAAATTGCTACATAAGCTGCCTCACCCTTCAAATGCAAAATCTCTAGGTTCAAGACAAGAAGCATAGTTGTTAGTTCACCCAATATATCACAAAAAATGGTTCGTCGTGTAAAACGTATATTTATATGGACTTTTAGCAATGGTTTTTATATGATTTGGGGCATGTATATAGTTTGTCATATATCGTATGTATTTATAGAGCGTGCACATCTTTTTCCATTTTTTTTGCATTTCCTTACCAGATTGACCCATGTATGTATGTATGTTATTGTATATCCACGTAGTGTATTTTCTAATGCTCGACATGCAACTATCGATGAAGTCGTTTTTAGGGTTGTGAGCCCCAACCCCTGTTCCGGAAATTCCTTGGCAGCAGATGGGTGATGGGATCGGCCAGATTGTATATTGATGACTGTTCTGCAATAATCTGTCCTGAATCCGGCTGTGATATTTCGATCCAAATCCACACGAACACAGCTGCTTCCTTCTGGGATTTAACAGAAAAATTGTCGTCAACGCTGGAGGCCCTGCATATAATGCGAGCACGGATAATGGTCTCATACTTTTTCATCAGACGATGTATATAGAGCATCTGTTGGCTTTTATAGGGCTTCTGCTTGTGCTCTATGGGCCGAAAGCACTACAAATGGTTTCTCCCTCATCAATACGAGTCATTCAATATCTCATTTAAAGTCAGTTGATGCAGGGGACCGGTTATTAGCTATGAACTATACTCTTTAACACTGCTTCTGAACTGGGGACTCTTTACCACTGCTCCTGTTGGTGGGAATTCAGTATCTTATTTTGGTAAATGCATGCAGCGAGGAGTTTACATGGTGGAGCTGCTTTTGACAGAGTTGCTTCTAAATTCATCTGGAAAAAGAGTGTTCAAAGTTTTCATATAGGGAAACAGGGTAGGAAAGATCCTTGATGTAATTAGAATTACAGGAGGGCAATTCACACTGGATTTTGCAGCATATGGCATAAAAAGATGCTTTCAGCAAGGATAATTATCAAGGTAATATCTTATAGTATTGTATACTGCGATACATGCATATTGCCCCTAATGAAATAGAAATACAGGTGAAGGATTAGCAATCATCTTATTATGATGTTAAGTGCACTTGGAGTTCCCTATGCAACA
>JAANSK020063465.1:0-16914 GCA_011763485.2 Isoetes engelmannii | reverse complement strand
CGACGGCATTGAGATGGGGTGCATGCCCCCATGCATGCCCATGCATGCCCCCCATAAAAATCCGAGGGCTATGGTTGCGCCACCTCATCAAAAAAATATTCAACGGCGAGGATTCATTTGAGTATCTCATGCGTGGGGACACATCAAGATACCTATATATATATTATGATAATACAAAGCACATACTCTTGAAGCAATACCTAGATGCATGCTTCATAGATTGAAAAAGTTAAACATCTCATTTCACAACAGACAAGTTAATTCGACCCTTGCACATAAGCACATGAATATCAATCATCACATTTGCACATGAGAAGATAGAAGTACCTTCATCTATAGCCATAGCTCAGAAATGAGACAAAGAGGTGAGCGAACCCTAATTAAACATGAGGAAGAGGAGGACTTTCGCTTTTTGTCCTAGAACATCTAAATCTCGAGTTCAAGATCGCCCAAAAGTCGCACCATGTATAGTTTTGTCCGACCCAGTTTGGTCTCCATGGACGTTAAAATAATACCCATCCATCCATCCATCCATCCATCCATTAGATTTTGATTGACACAAATCAACACCAACATTATCTCTCTACCCCCATTACAAAGAAGTATACATGTAAAAAGTCTTTAGGGTTTCTTTGGAATATTCAAATACCAAAGGGCCAAGGTTGAAATGTTCTTGAAATAAAGAAGTTCAATTCTTCAGAAAATTAGCCCTAGTTCAAAACCCATGGCTCAGATCAAAGGATACAACCATCTTAGATGCTTGAACAAAAATTGTAACTGGACTATTATAGTAAGTGAAGATACACGTTTTAAATGTGGATGACCAAGGTATAGATTTGATGCTTCTTAGACATCAATTTCCATGAAGATAGTCATGACAATTTAGTGTGTAATATCATGGGAAAAAGAGAGAGAGAAATTTTCATGAAGATGCCATATGGAGAAAAGAAAAAGCTAGTTTAATTGTGTTATACCTTTGTATTGTTTGATGTACTATTAAAGTTTGCTTTCGCCAGTGCAAAGACATTGCTTGATGTATTTTGATAGGTCTGCTCTACTGATAGTCCGGCTACAACTTGTTTCAAAGTTGTAATATTATCAATTGGATTTGTGATCATCTTTAACAATCATCATGCATCTAATAGTTAGAAATGAATAATAAAATATACACTGTAAAAGCTTACAATTTACTATACCATAGATCGAATAAGTGCTGCACCACCTTCGTTGAATGCGGAGATTTGCACATGATCATATTTCGATAATGTGTCAAGAAGTTCCATTATAATATTCTTAGCGACGCTAATGCTACTATCCGAAGATGATTCTCCAACTTGTCCATTCATAGAACTTGATGTATCAAGTATTATTTGCAAGTCTTTTACGATCCAAGTTCTTCCAATGTACCTTGTATACATCAAGATAGCTTTATAGTTTGGATACATGTAAAGAATATTTATGAGCATGGATGTTTTTAGCATTAAGCAAGACTTATAGACAAACTATAAGAAAGAAACATTTATCAATATATGTATATTAGCAATAATATAATACACAAGACTTAAGACCGTGTGAAAGTCTAAAAGGATTTTTTACATCATTACAATAATACTATATGCTTGGACGGATATTGATGCATCCTTATCAAAGCAGAGGTGCCTGGGATTTATGTTGCAGTCTCTTACTCATATTTTGGGTGCATATTCACACAGGGGTGACTCCGAGCAACGAGAGCTGTTGGATGGGCATATTCACGACTTATGCCTTGTTTTGGACCGTAGATAGTGATCCTCATTTGTGAGGTATGCTCGTACATATTTTTTATATTGTATAACAAGAATTACAAAATACTATAAGGTTTGAGGTATTGTACTCAATGGTGTTGATTTCATACATGTGTTATACTATTTTATGAGGTATAAAAGGGGCTCTCGCTGCCCTATGTCACCCCCTGTGTGAATATGCACCCAAACAAAAGGGGGTTTTAGGGGGAATTTAATTTAAAATTGTTGGATGTAATGGTTTGTGTTATATAAAAAAAATTTGGACCCCGAAGATTAAAAGCCATAAGAAGATAATGTGAAAAGTCAAGCAAAGCATAGGTGTTTTTAAGTATCAAAACTAAGAGTGCCACCATGTGATTAACAATATCGAATACACAATCTATTATGGTATGGGATTTGAATCCATCATATCCTTGAACAACATATCCTTGGAATACAATGATGGAAATGCTCAAGCTGCAACCAAGCAAGCATATGCTTTTTATGAAGTTCTTCAACATAGCAAAATTGGTTCCCTGGAAGTAGATGCGTACATATTTTCAATTCTGCATGTATTCTCAATTCTGCCCTTCTCTACCTCATCTAAATATGCACATGCGTACACATGCACACTGCACATGCACATGCACACTCACACTGCACATGCACACACATGCACGTGTATAATCACATGCAGAGATGCAGATGCATCCACATGCACATGCACATGCACATGCATACACATGCACAATGTTCATGCACAAACATATGCAGAGAAAGACAACCACCCTCGGATTGTTTTAGCTAATGAAAATCAATGGCCCATAAAGGATGCACTCTAGAAATACTAATTAGTATACCTCAACGAATACAACAACAAAATCATAGAAAAACCATGTGGAAAACCGTATAAAAATATAAAATTAACCCCCTGTTATAGTGCTATTGGATTTGAGCATGCCTGGGCCTGTAGAAAAGCTAATCGCGTGCTCTCTTTGCTGATATGAATCTTGTATAGAAACTTTTCCAGTTTAGTAGCAAGAACAGGTCTGGTCACTTCGGCCTCCATTCACGGTGGTGAAGTTTGGCTGAAGATAAAATTTTATGTATACCCTAACTTGCCTTGACCCTGCTGTGAGGATTGCCCTCTCGAGTTGCAAGATTCTGAATTCATCTATCCCTTGGCTAATGAGATTGACCTCCACCTTCAACAATCTATCATTAATGGTCTTACGAAGATCTGTGTTGCCAGACCGATTTATCGTGAGTTACTCTCAACAATTGTCGTTTAAAGTGGGCCAATGTTCTTTTCTTTTCTTTTAAGTTGGGGTTGCTTAATGGTCCTGAGATGACTTATGCTTCTTGAAGCACCGCATTTTGCTCAGTACCACATGTCTTTTTCAATGGTATCTTTAGCTTCTGACCTTTGCCTTACGCCCTCAACCCCTGCTTCAATGGATGTCTTTATGATCCCTTCCACCTTTAGTTCTTTTGACTCTTCATTTTCTCATCAAAAGGAGCAGTTGGCAGAGATCCAAAAGAGGCAAGTGCAAGAAGAGGACGCTCATACTCAAGCCATAGAGATTGATCGTCGGTATTTATCCGCCACCTGTGCATCCACCAGTTTTTTTTGTCAACCTTGCAAGGTAGCTATGAATTCAAGTTCTTTGGCCTTTTGATATCCCCCACGTGTCGCCTTCCAAACAGATGCTCCTTCTATTACCTATCATTATGATCGCTTTGCACCACTGGAGTGGGGTAGATGTGGCTCGCACACTACCAAAGGTCCAGACTATCATGGAATAATTTGATGGCCAGATTGCTAATTTTTGGCATTTTTTGCCCAAAAAATGGCTAAACTAAATGAGGGACATTGGAAAAAAATAAAATAAATTTTTTTGCCTAATTTCCCTCCCACATGTCCAAACCAGGGCAGAATCCCCAAGAGCCTGCCTCCGGATTAGATCTATTGAGACTCGAATCGCTTAACCTAAGAGTCTATGAAGCTTGAAAAACTGGAGAATTAGCTAAGATGCATCCACCATAGTAAGTGTATGTATCCTTTCAGGTGTACAAGTTTGCTGGTCATTTTGGTTTCCTTCAAGATGTAGTTCAGATGCTGATTTCAAATAGAGGGCTGCTCATTATGATATGGCATAATGAAGGGTGGTGGTGCAGTTAGGTTTTCTCCAAGAAATTTTCTTAGATCGACTATAACACTAAGCTATACTACTGCTACTCTTTTACTTACACTCCAGTCAATACCACTTCAGTTTCTAATTTGTATTTTGATTGTTTCTTTTCAATTATGAGTTTCATGTCCTTCAAATTCTTCTTTTTGATAGCAACAATTGTATGATTTTCTCTTGTCAGTGATTATGTTAATTATATGAAATCTGCATTTATACTACATTTTATTGGCTGTCATTTACTTCCGAATTACATTATTTATTACAATAAATTAAAGGTCTTTGTCTAAAGTCTTCGATTTTTGTTTAAATTATCATAGTCAATTTTGACTAACATTTGCCTTTCCAAATTGTCCAAGTATAACCAAACGGTATAAATTTTTGTGGGTAGGATATTTAGCCAAACGCAAGAAATTATGATTGTCAAAAATCATGTAATTTAGCCAAATGATAGAAACTTCAGGCTTTGATTTGAAGCTAGTTTAGCTAAACTTATTCTGGCTACACTAAAATATAGGAATAGTAACTTACTCTATGCAGACTACACTTATAGATGCTCATGTGCCACCAATTGGTACTCCTAATCCTGCTCCTATGGGTGCTTCTGATCTTGTCTCCTCAAGAGGTCAATATAGTTAGTCTCCTAGAATGTTCAAGGGGTCTCTTCTTCCCTAAAAAGGAGTTGCATCTCCTTTACATGTCCAAGTTGGATGTTCAACTTGTGTGTCTACAAGAACATAAGTGTCGCAAGAACATTGGTCGACGTGTCAATGACTTGGTTGCAACTACAGACCATTCTAGTGCTGGTATAGTCATAGCATATGCTCCTTCCTTCCAAGTTACTGCTACGCAGGTCGACCGTTTTGGTAGAAGGGCTATTATTTGTTGTCTGAACATGGGGTTCAATATGACTTGGTGAATATATATGCACATAATAGACCCCAATAGAGAGCCCTACCATTGGTCAACATATCTCTTGGCCGCTTGCAAGGGATTTTAATATGGTGGAGGTGGAGGCCAATCGGTTGGGAGCTACTTCTAGCATTGTGGCTGGTTTGAGTGCCAACAATGACACCATCATCTTCATAATTGCAATATGTCTGATATATGTGGTGAGGGAGGTTTCACTTGGTGTAATGGCCACAATGGTAGTCGTTGTTAGAGCCCTCATCTTGACATGATTTAATGAAATGGTAGGGCCACCTTATCATTTCCAGGACTTTCTCGGTCTTGCCCCGTGATTATCGAGTTTCGAATCATCACCTACGGTTCCTTTCAGATTTTCATGTGTTGCAAACTCCATGTGGGTCGCAAGGGGGATTCACCATTTTTTTTACGTATAAACCATGTGCATGCACAGAAGGGGTTTTGTTTTACCTAGTTCCGTACATATATGACCAGTAGATGGTCCCTTTTTAGGTTATTTTTGGACTAGCCTAGGTAAATCCTATATGAAAGGGGTCAAAACTATCTTTTAGAAATCCATATACATGGGTTTTTTTTCTACCCCTTGCACGCAGATGGCATACCCCCCTTATAATAAGTGCATCCCCCGGGGTGGGTCGCAGGATGCGTGTTTCTAGGACGATTGTCATAGCATTTGGTCGTCAACCTTTGGTCGATGTTGAGGAGTGGTATGAGTTGTAGATGCAATTGCAGCGGTGGAATGGTTTGCTAAGGAGTAGGATCGATAATCTATGATAACCAATTGTGCTACATTGGATACCTTGTATCATGGCCCCTTTTTTCTCGGAAGGGGCTCTTATATGGAGTCCAGGAAAAAGACATATTAGCACAAATTAAGACCTTGGAGGAAGACCAAATCCAATACGCCAAGATTAAGGCCGAGATACAGTGGTTTGGTGAGGGTGATTGTGTTGGAATTTGCTCATCATATTTAGCATTATACTTAATCATTGACTAAGCACTTTATCTTGCTTAGAATGATGCAGATGAACATTGAACTCAAGGGTCTACAAGGATCAATTGCACCACATAATTTATTAAGTGTTCCCTATGGTGTGAA
This sequence comes from Isoetes engelmannii, assembly GCA_011763485.2. Taxonomy (NCBI): domain Eukaryota; kingdom Viridiplantae; phylum Streptophyta; class Lycopodiopsida; order Isoetales; family Isoetaceae; genus Isoetes; species Isoetes engelmannii. The sequence goes on along the minus strand of JAANSK020063465.1, from coordinate 10,936 downwards.
GGTAAGCTAATGATTTAAAGGGGCACTTATTATCTATGGTTGTAGTGTGAACAACATAAACCCTAAATGTCAAGGATGTAACACATGTATAAACATCGAGGAGGACGTTTAGCCATGTTATTTGGAGGCAAAACCTATTCAAATAGTACACGATGAGAGGAACCCAAAACCGACTCCAAATCGGTCGAGGAATTCCTCTATAAGAAGCTTAACATGTATAGAATAGGTACAACAATTGATACAAATGAGCTGAATGCCTCAGATCTTGCTTGGGCTGGCCGAAGTTGTATTTATATGCATTTGAAGTCCAAGTGAACAGTACACTGAAGGATTCACTGTAGCAGAAATATTTGACCATTGTCAAATTCATTTCAGTGATTATATTTTGACATCATTATTTGGTACAAGTTGAATTTTGAATTGCATATTGAGTCTTTGAGTTTTAGAATTGCCATTGAGGTTAATAAGGAATAGATAAATTTGATTTAGCAAAGGATTATCTAACATTGGTATCAGAGCTAGAAAATCCTAGCCTGTATCATGTCAAGTCGTTTTGGAGCTGGCCTTCTAAGTATTGTTGAAGTGTTTAAAGGGGGAGCTGGATTAGGTTTGGAAAGACTCCATTAAACACATTTTGAAGGTTGAAGACTTATGGGATTTGGTAGATTCTGAGAGTTTGCATGATGGTTACAATGTACTGACCAGATCAAGATCTGAGAGTTCTGTGATGCAGCTGTTAATGCAGGAGAAGGAACTTTCGAAAGAGGAGCTTTGGGAGCTGCAACTGGGAGGCCTTTGCTTGCAAGAATAAAGAAGGCACAAGGGATTATTTGTTGTAAGGTGAGTCCAACTATCAGACTCAAACTAAGAGAGAAATCTCCCAGGGAAATGTGGAAGTTTATGATCAAACATTATGAACAGAAAACATCATCACAAATAGATGTACTTGAAAAGGAATTAAGAGGTCTTAAATTAGCTAAGGATGGTGATGTCATTGGATTTTTTAACAAATTTGATAATATTATAACTGATCTTGCTGGGGCAGGGGTAAGCATGTCTGATACTAGTTAAGTTTTGCAAATATCTAGGGCAGTTTCAGATAATGAACAACTTGCTTTATTTAAAAGAAATATTAGCAAGAATAGAGAAGTTGCAAAAAGCATTCTGAGGACTGAGTATGAGCAAAAGAAAGTCACTAAAGAGCATGATGGGGCTTCTGAAATCCTTTACACAGATAAGAAAGGAAAACCAGCTAAGGATAAATGCTTCTACTGTCATGAAGTAGGGCATTTCAAGCAAAATTGTCCTAAACTAAATAAGGAATTCAATTGTTTTAATTGTGGAGGAAGGGGCCACTTGGCAAATAAGTGTTCAACTCCTAAGGATTATGGGAGAGGTAGGGGAAGAGGAAATAAAGGAGGGAGAGGATCTGATAGTGCAGGACAAGGTACAAGAAGAGTAGATAGCATAAATATTGCACAAGAAGAGAAAGAGGAAGCAAATACAACTGATGATGAAAATCAGGTATGTAATGCATTATCTTTGATTGATAATGAATATGATGCTAATCATATCAATCCTCTTGTAGTTGATAGTGGAGCTGAGAGATCAGTAGTACAAACTACTGATATGCTCAAGAATTTGAAGGAGATTAAGTCTAAAAATGCTCGAGTAGGAAATGGGAGCTTGCAGCAGATTGAAGGAAGTGGACTTTTACAGCTGTTGGATCTTCAAGGAAATATTGTTGACATTCAGAATGTGCTTTGTGTTCCATCAATAATTAAGAATTTAATTTTTGTTAGTCAGTTAGTAGACTTGGGTTATAGAGTCAATTTTCACTCTGAAGCATGTAAGATTTTCTCGATGATGAATTGAAGTTTTTAGCAAAAAGGCAAGGGAATCTTTTTCAAATGGAAAACTGGTGTCAAGATAACATTTATGCTGTTGAAATTGCTGACGCTGAATTTTGGTATACCCGGTTAGCCCACGCTCATGCTAATAATATAAAGTTTCTTGCAAAGAAGGGGTGGATAAACTGCAATGATGAAAAATTTGAAAAACTATTTTGTGAGGGTTGCATGCTCAAAAAGACCAACAGACTTCCTTTTAACAGAACTGGCCATAGAGCTAAAGAAACTCTAGAGCTAATCCACACTGACTTATGTGGACCTCTAAATGTTAAAAGTAGAACCAATAAAGGACGTTCTCTTTAGTTGTCTCTGGTCGCCACAGTGGAGTGGACTTCTGAAGGCTTTGGCTATAGAAGATGGCTCACAAGAAGCATGTAATGAATATGCAAATGACACATTTATGTTCCTCTTTAGAAAAGTTGAATGCATCAAAGCTTCTTTTAGATACATTTTCACTAGCATCTAGTGTGCCTGTTGGCTGGCAGAATGCATTGCTCTTTGGACTTTGGATACTCCGGTGCCATCATCTATACTTGCTATCCGTGGAAGGTGTTTGGTCATGGGCAATCCACCAAATGGCTTGGCATTCCTATTAGAATTCATGTCATGTCAATGTGCGAGCGGGATGGGAAGAGATCATTAAAGGGTTGGAGAAGGAAATACTGCAAAGTTATCACTTGCAAGAAGCATTATTGTGGGTAAAGTTTGTGCATTGTAGCACCCCTGTGTATATGGCATCTTGCCTGCTAGCTTCACGGACCAAGATGCAGGAACTCATAGAGATCATTAAAAACTTTCTTTTTGGGGTATATAAGCTGGTGCAGTGGTCCAGGTGGCCGGGCCCAAGTGTTTCCTTCCCATGTAGGCAGGTGGTCTAGGTATGACACACTTCTTAATTCAAAGTGAAGTCCTCATTTCAAACTTATTTTTGAAGCTTTTGAATCAGGATGATGGCTCTCCTGGTCTACTTCTTCTAAAGCAAGCACTTACTCATTGCATCCCACTCAACAAGATGACATTTAAACCCCTTCTGCCATGGACATTAATTCACCCGCTTCCGCCAGTTTTGAATACCTCACCTTTCTTGCAAGGGTTGTTGGATGCATGGCATGCGGTACAGGCACTATTTCAGCCATCTCCTTTCGTTCATACTATACTACATATGTCGTGGTGGTGGGCACCACTACTGCCACGTCTATCGTCACCTCCATTTGCTGCATCACTCGATCTTCTTACACAATAATGGTGGACCCAAGCAGGCATCATCTCAGTCTAAGCTTAGAATTATGATGGCCTTCTTATACCATAGAATGAGTTCCAAACTAGATAACTATGCATAAGAACACACATCCAAATACTCCTCAAAGATTAAGCGCCTCTTACGAGGAGCAAGTAAAGAATAATGATAAGACTTAACAAGGCTACCTTGAACATATTGAAGAACACAGTCATCTGGCACATCCAGACCTTTGAAGACTATCTGTCTTCATATTGTCCAGATATTCCAAAGCAACCAACCTGCTATTAGATGAAAAACCTAACTTTATAACTTCATCCAGGTACTTGAATAAATTACCAAAAGCACTTCTTGACTTGATAAGGACACCTGAAAAAAGGAGACAACCAATCCCATACATGTCTAAGGTGGCCACACATGAAAAAGCAATGCTCAATGGTCTCAGATCCTCGCTTGCATACTGCATTCTAGGGTTAAGCTTGTGGACACGCACATTAGCCCGAAAACCTCTATGAAGCATTTGCCATCAAAATACTGCCACTTTAGGATGAAAAAGCTTATCCCATGCCCAAGTCCACATTTACTGCCATTGAGGAGGAAGGACTTGAAGGGGCCACTTGGCCACTTATTAGGAGGAGGAAGAATATTAGTATCAAGCAACAACATATACATAGAGTATACAAGTTTGCACTCGTCAACATCCTGATGACAAACCTATACTAAAATCTCTTCTTATTGTGGTAGAATAGGCTATAGATGGGCACCAACTTTTTGCCAAAGAGCTCCATTTTATTCCATTCCATTCCATTCCATTCCATTCCATTCCATTCCATTCCGGAGACACCAATAGTTACTATGATCTTCTTCTTACAAACTTATTGATTACTGAATGTCTTGTATCATCATTACTGCAATTTTTTTTCCCTTGAAAGCCTTTCGAGGCAAGGTGTTCTTTTTTAAATCCTAGTTACTAGCCTATTTTATGGGTCCTATATCCTCTTGGTCTTCTTGAACATTAAAAAATCTTTCTATTCTCTCCCTAGTTACATGCATATGGGTTTTCCTAGTTCCGATGACAATCTTATAGCCACTTGAGACCAACTTGCATACATTATAATACATGGGAAAAAATTACAAAATGCCTTTATGTTTTGCCGAATTTTACCAAATGTCCATGAGTTTTTAAAATTTCACCAAATGCCCTTGGTCAATGTACATCTTTTTACAAACTTTTCAGTTTTACAGAATGCCCTTCAGTTTTGTGTATTCAACCAAATGCTCTTTTTTTCAACGGATATTTTTTGGGGCCCTTTTTATCATCGCTATATTATGGGCACGATTCCACCAAGCAAAAAGCAAGCATCGAATTCAGTCTTCTACCCTTTGAACTGCCATGAGAGGTCGAATTTGCTCCTAGACAATGCTTTATCTCATCCCATAGGCATTTTTGCCAACATAATCAATTCTTGTGATGCAAGGTGCAGCACAATCGATTCTTGTGAAGCAAGTTAGCAACATAATCGATTCTTGTGAAGCAAGGTGCATCCTGGAAGTAGCAATAATTCTCTGATAATTCCAAACGATTCTTTTCCAACAAAGAAGCTGGCTAGTTTTCCTTCATGCATGCTTATTTTTGCTTGAATCTAATATTGCACTGCTTTTATTTAGGAAGAAACGAGATGCATGAGAGGAACTTCAATCGAATATTGATCAATGCAATCGGCCCATGGGCTTTGATCTGATCGCAACCCAGAGTGCGCTGTTGCATTTGATAAATGGATCTGATGCAATCAAATATTGATCGATGCAGTCGACCCATGGGCCACGAATTTGATCTGACGCAACCCAGACTACGCTGTTGCATTTGAGTCCAGATCCAAAACCCATCTGCCAAATCCAATCCCCTTTTTGAATCTTCCCTTGGCCTCTGTGTAAGCCAGCTCATACCACAGCGAGCTGCTTGACGTATTACCAAATCGATACAGTGTCATCTTTGACGGTCCATATGCCAAGAATTCAAGCTTAAATTCTTCTCTAGTTCGTCTAATACAACTCTTCCTTCCGCATGGATGCAAAAATGCTCAAAAGCAAGCACGTGATAGGACACGTGATAGGACTAAAGGACATTCTAGGAATTTAAAAGAAACACAAGGGCACTGTGACGAAATAACGTAAATCTTAACGGTATTTGAGTAATTTTTAAAAATACAAAATACATTGTATGTTGACCAAGGGCTTTTGGTGAAATTTTAAGCACTCAGGGGCATCTGGTAAAATTCTGCAAAACATAAGGGCATTTTGTAGTTTTTCCCTACATTATATCAATGTTGCTCATTGTTTATGAAGTAGATTGGTCCAGGATTCTTGAGGCGGTCTTGTGCAGAGTAGGATTAGTCGCTCTTGGTTCTTGTTTTTAGATAATGTTTTAGATATGCTTCCTTACATATGAAATTTTGAGTTAAGGCGGTGCTCTGATTTGTATGTTGACTTGTTCCAATGGTGGGGAAGTCAGATACTAACGTGGAAAATCCAGTTTGACCCCATGAAGGTTTTCAGTGGACGGTGAACTGTGTGGGAGAGTGAATATGAAAGAAATGGTTACTTTATGACCATAATAATTTGTACGACCTAGAAAATATGCACCAAACAATAGAGTGAACCAACCATGGACGTTTTCTTGGATCATAACCTTGGCAATCCGTTTCATTGAATTCCTACATGGAAAAATCAAAATGAATAGGAAATGATAAGTTGCTTCGTATTAAAAGATATACGCATCTTAAATGAACTCATATGTCATATATTAAGTAGAAGCACACGTCTTATTAATGTTCACAAATCGTGCATGTTCATTGTGTTTTGAGTTATAGCCCCATAATTTAAATTTATTGGTGTAATATGTCACATTTGCACCCGTGGTTAAGTTAACTTTAATTGGGTGATTGTATTCACAACAAAGTTAGTTAAGAAATATGGTTAAAATAACTGGAACCCATTTGCGCCTATTCAATTAAGGATCTTGATAAGAAAAAAAAAGCTTAACTAGATTATGTTCGCACACATCTACTTAAGTCAACTTAAGTAGGCCAAGTGCATGAGCATAGTAAACTCGCCTTAAAGTGATCTCTATGAGGTAACTTTAATTTTATTGTTATTTTTCTATTTTGGTTAACTTTTATTTAATTTTGCTAACTTAATTGAACACAGTGCGAAGACAAGTTTAGTTAGTATTTTTGGTTAAAAAGGTGAATTGATAAATTTCTTAACTATATATGCTACTTAACTAGTGGTGGGAATGTAAACTTCGTTAAAACCAGAATTTTAACTTATAACTGCATGTATGAATGTGCAACACTACTATATGTTTAAATTTTAGCTTTTCCATACTATGCCATGCAACCAAGATTTATCCTTGTTGGATATTCAGAATTTCCCATCAACGGTTAAGAAAATTAAAAACACCTCCTCTTGGACATTAGGCAATCACGAGACGAAAGGACTCTATGAAGGATTTCAGGTGCCATTGGTGCCAGATTTACCATTGATCTATCAGTGGAACCTCTCGCCCTGGAAAGTCAGACATGATTTCTTACAAAGTTACTTTTACTAGCATCCTCTGCTACAAACATAATTTTACTTGTGACTTAGCTAGGGCAACATGGTCCAATTTTCTTTTCATTGCAAGGCTCATAGCAAGCTGGGCCACCCCCCCCCCCCCCCCCCCTCTTTTGTTTTTTTGAAGGACGTCAAACTTTATTGAATATCCAGCCATAAGATAGATACAAATGCACAAGCGGGATTAAAAGCTCAGAGGATAATCATGATCTACTGAGTAGGACCATCAGCCTATGCATAAGACAAAACACTCAAATATAGTCAATCCCAACCTTAAACTTCTGAAGGGATGGATACCACTAGAGTAGTAGAGTTAGCATTCAAAACTTGATTTTCCTGGGATTATGTGCATGTGGGAGGATTCAATGCTATGGCTTATGATTCAAAGTAATGTTATATGCATAGCTAGATCCAAGTGATGTTCTGTTATAAGCACCTTGTCTTAGTCTAGGTAAATCGTCAGGCCATTTTGCATGTGTTTTAAGCAATTGCCTTCCAGTAGGAAAGGGTATAATAACTGACAATGGATTAAGTGCAGTTGCTCAGGTTCTGTGGCATTCATAAATAGAGTTATTTTTGGATCCCCATCTAAGATTGGATCATCCCATCATCTTCCTATAGGGTGTTATAAGATTCTTTAGAGTACATTAGAATGTCTTACTTTGTTTCTCAATTATCCTTCCTGAGCATGAGCAAACATGGGCTTTGAAGGTTGTGATGATACATGATGTGAACTCGGCTCTGGACTTTAAGAAAAAGAACATATTTTGTTACCCAAAAATGCTGCAAACCATCTTCTTCAAGAGTGTGAAGAACAAAGACGCCAGAACATGGCAGTTATGTTTATAGTTATATTGAAAATGATAATTCAAGTGAGGTAATTGAGTTTTTTCATAAAATCAGGATGCATATATTAACCCAATGAAGTTATCTAAATCCTAGTTCTCCAAGCATATGCAATCATGGGTAACTTGGAAGGAGTCAAAAGGTGCTAAAGTTTTGCATTAACCTGGGCACCAAAGACTTTTTGAAAGAATGCTCTTATGTATGTGAAAAATGCAAGCTCTTTCGAATCTTCAACATAATGATGAATCATGATGTGATATCATGGCATTTGGCACTTTTAGCAATGGCTTTAATAGTGAAGCTCTGCAATTGTTTCGGAACATGATTTTTTTTCATTGAAAGACGCCATTCAATTGTTTCAGAACATGACATTTTTTCATTGAAGGACGTCATTCTATTCATCATCACATCACGAGTACATTCTACATCACTTTATTGATTTAATTAAATTAATTCTACATCACTTTATTCTATATATCACATGGATGCCAATCCACTACCTAGGCGCGATATGCTATCATCACATCACGAGTACATTCTACATCACTTTATTCTATATATCACATGGATGCCAATCCACTAACTAGGCACGATACATCACTTTATTCTATATATCACATGGATGCCAATCCACTAATCACATGGATGCCAATCCACTACCTAGGCGCGATATGCTAGGCGCTGCTTTGCATGTGATTATCGAGTACATATGGTAGGTTTAGGTCTCTACCATACGGACCATTTGGTCGTAGTTGAACCCGTGACCTCGGGGCAATGGATTTAAGGTCCCCATTACTAGACTAATGTTGGCCAGGTTTGAACTTGTGACCTCGGGTGTGGCAGTTTAAGGTTCTGTCACTAAACCATGTCCTGAAGGGCTTTCAAAATATGAATTTGAAAGGTAGCAGACACAACGACTTTACAAATGAACATCCTTAATTTTTTGGCTAACATGTCATTACTTGAAATGCGTAAGTAGTCCTTTCTCCATATAATAGAATAGATAGAATAGTTTTAAACGTCCACGAAGATCAAGGGGTTATGGGTATGAACATCCTCAATTCTTTGATTGACACATCATCACTTGAAATAGGTAAACTGTCCTTTCTCCCTCATAGAATCATAATGCATTTAAACATTAAAGTATGTTGGAAAAAGAGCATGGACATTGTTGATGATGCCAGTATACACAGTCTTGTCAAATATATCCTGGGCTTACATATGCTAGATACTTTTGATATGTACCTGCAAATGTGGAACTTATCTGCTGCAAGTAAGGGTGTGACTTGGGTGTGCGAGCTATCCTGATTGAGCGCACTGTTCACTGTAGAGAAAAAGTGACGGGAATGTACTCCTATCTTCCTTATGCATTTTCTCAGGTAAATCTATCTCCCAATGAAATTTATCCATATGTGCTAACATATCCATTTTAAAAGCGGTGAAGGAAGAAACAAAATTGTAGCTATCTAAGATCTAGACGTAGCTACCTACCTACGACTATATTGGCTATGAGAAAGAATTTTTGTACGTAGGAGCAGGTTTGTATAGCATTTTAGTGCTGGCCTTTCCTCTAATATATGTTTCTAACATGAAATATCACAACTTCCAAAAGCAATGGCTTTGATATATGTTTCTGGCATCAAATATCCAATTTCCGAAAGCACTGACCTGTTGGCACTAAAAATAATTTACATGGACTTCTCTCTACACTCCAATATGTACGTCATTTTCACAATAGAAGTTTGCTAATATTGCAGATGGTATGGCCAGAATGTAGCTCTTATAGTGGCATCTATGAAGCAAATATACAAGAAAACACTTGCTGGCAACAAAAATAACTTACATGGACTTCTCTCTACACTCTAATATCACAAAAAATGGTTCGTCGCGCAAAACGTATATTTATACGACTTTTGTGCAATGGTTTGTATATGATTTAGGGCATGTATTTTGTTTTTGTATTGTACATGTATTTCTAGAGCGCACACAAAGCCGATAGTGCTTTAACAATTTTGCCCCTTTATGGTTTTCCTAAGGTATGCCTTTGCCTTTCGTATTATACCTGTATTATACTATGAAGAAGAACATGCAAGCATCGAATGTCTTCATTTTAGGGCTCTGCTGCCGGATCCGGTGTTGTTGAGAGAGGCTGCACTCCAACAACAAGCACGGGGCTTATAATGTATCCAAGTTCGGGGTTTTTAATTGGAGAAATCCCCTAGTTGAAGAGCTCCGCCAGATTGCCCGCAATTCCTTTGAGGACAATGCTAAGTAGCCAGATTTTCTCACCGATTATGGCTTCGCCGACTGCCCACATGACGCCGGAGTTTCTCTCCCAGCTCTCCAAAAGGCTATTCGGGATGTGCATCCCTCCAAGATTTTTCCTTTGTTGGATGAAAATTGCACTGTGTATGTTGATTTTTGAGGTTTGATCACTATTCTTTATGTTGTGGATCCTAAGCTATTCTGTGACCATTGCCATGAGCTTGTTTTTGGAGCTAAATTCTGGTGTGAAGAATGCCGAGTTGGGGATTCAAAAGTCTCTTTTGGCCTCTGTTTCTTTTGGCCTCTGTTTTACTTGCTTTCAGAACCGTAAAAATGTGCATCAGCATCAGGAGTTCATTAACAGTCACTTGCTGTTTGAACGCTTTATGGTCATTTCAGTGCTAAAATCTGAAACCATGGAGGAGACTGAGAGTTTGGATGAACAGAAAACTGATACTCAGCAGGTTAGTACTTTTTGTTTTTATTATTATGTACTTCCAGCTTTGTTGATCTATTGAATTCCTTTTTATATTCTGTTGTTTGTCTGTTTATGATTCGGCAGACATGGACAGTAAGCTGAAATTTGTATCTAATTATTCCTTTCATTCAGAAGAAATTTCCTATTTCTTAAGTACTTCTTAAATTCTGGCATAAGTCACGTATGTTAGACAATTGAATCTGCATGGAGCCTGTGTGTAGACCTTTGGGCAGTAACCTCATTTTAGATTTAATCATTATTTGTTGATCAAGTTCAATTATACGGGATTGTGAAGTTTAAGCTGATCAATTCTCTACAACATATTAACCGTAGTTGCTTCTGAAGTAATGCTTGATACTGAAGTTCGTAATGCATTCTTCTGAACAGGTATACTCTACACATTCAAGCAAGGGGTCGAATGGATCAGCTTAAACGGCTTGGTCACAGTGTGGATAAGGTGAGATGAATTCTAGCAAGGTATCCTCTCACTTTGTTTTTATATAATTGCCATACACATCAGAAACTTTACTTCAACAGGAATAACTACATCTTTATATTCTTAACCATCATTCTAATTGCTTAATT
>JAANSK020063354.1:0-16915 GCA_011763485.2 Isoetes engelmannii | reverse complement strand
CCACTATGGGTCTACCAGGAAAGCCTTTTGCATCAAGATGTCCTTGATTCTAGAGGAATCGATGAAGATTGGGCTGCTGGATTCATTGAGAATCTGTTTGTTGTACGTTGGCAATTTGCTGCCAATTTGTTTTGTTGCCTATTCTTGCATGTTTTTTATTAATAGCTTTGTCTTCCTTTGATTTAAAGATTAGTTATTATCTTAGACGAAATTGCTCTACAGAAAGAAAGTTGCTATTGTAGCCAGTCAATTTGCAACTTCTGAGTACATAATCTGGAGAGGATATGAAGGAATAGCAATAATTGTAACGATGTCGCATTAATTAAAGTCTCAAGGTATGCTTTATTGATTTAAATAAGAGAATAATTAAAGAAACTTCTAGCTCGTAGAACTCTGCCCAATCCCTTGCTACATCGCCGCCATCAACTTGGTCATTGCCTTGTGGATTCACTGCACATGCATTCAATGGAGTTAGTCCTCATGACTAAGTGGGGATCCCTAGCTGTTGCTGAATACATGGGAACACTCTGGAATCTTGGATAACAAGAACATGAGCAATATCAAAAGCACAAAGTCCTATGAACAATGCTAGACAATGGCAACAACAGAAACATCATGAGAATCAGGAGCAAAGAACCAAACAAAGTACCAAACAACAAAAACAAAGCTCTGGGACAATGAGAAGCTCAGCCAGCCTACATGTAGGCCATGTTAGCAGAAACATGCCCAGCCAGCATACAATCCAAACCCTGTAGCGAGAGTGGTGGGGTGAACCTCGTATGTGCATACCCTTCCCAGCCCACGTCTGGCACTGGAGGACCTCTTACCATGGGAGTTCACAAGAGTGGACTGATGTAGCAATCCTTGCCAGGAGAACCATGCTCGGTGTCACAGAGCACAAGAACAACATAGAACACAGATGGCATCAGCATGCTGAAACTACCCAGGCCACCGAACCTGGAAGTCCGACCACGGAGTATCCAATTATATAATACCAAGCCAAGACAACAGGACACAATGACACCATTATTAGATTATGACTTGTGATGTTCAAAGATGACCTTTATTACATATGTGGGTGTAAATATGGTAATGCTACCCAAAAAGACGTGAAAGCACTTAGCACATATCGCACTTCCAAGCACTTAGCAACCCGTAATTATCTCTTGTATTATCTCGACCTTGGTTCCCGCGTGCAAAGCTTCCACTCACCTTCCTGTTTTTCTTAATCCCAATTTCTGTTTCTTTAGCAGTGTTTTTCTTCCATCCCGCACACATCATAGACCGATTATCCAAAACAGACATTCGTGATTCGAGTACAATGATAGAAGAGGCAGTTACAGCAGAGGATTTTGAAAGGATACACATTCTGTCAAACCAAGGTTTGCAGCCTCAGATCAAATTCAATTGGCTAGCAACACAAGTTACAAAAGAACAGTGGGAATCCGTTTGGCAGGAAGCTTTCAATTTGAAGTCGAAGTCTGGCACAAAAGTTTCTTTCATTCAACCACATCTCAGAGCAAAATTGGACAGTTTGTTGAGGGTTATCCAGATGGAGTCTCTAACAATGAAGTAAGAAAGCAATTTGATCTTGCATTTGCATGGGAAAATTGCCAGGAAAGATTGCTTGATCCAGAAAGTCATAAAATCAATTGGGCTTCATATGGCACACAGGTTATGGTGTACAGGCTTAGCAGGCCGAGAGACAAGGCTCAAAAAGAGAAAGTTGAAATATTCAAGGCCTCAGATTCGTGCAAAAGAAATCCCCAAAATGAACCTTGATCAGACAAACTTGAAACATAGTCTGCAGCTAGTGACAGAAAATTTAGAAAAGCTCATGATTAAAAAAGCAGAGATGGAAAAAGAAATGCAGGATATTGTTGTTAGTCTGGTTTCTGATGAGAAGTCTAATGATAAAATATTTAAAAGGCTATCAGAAAAAAAAAACAAGCATGGAACAACTGAAATCTCTGATTGTAGAAAAGAGAGGCTTGATCATGATACAGGAAGTGGAGCTAGACAAAGAGTTAGAGAAAAAGTTGATGTTTGAGGAATATGCATGTGAGTCCTTGGAATCTGTTTATAGACCTGGAGATCCGGCTCTAATTTTGAAGAGGGAGACATTGGAGGTTGAATTGATTCAAACGGATGCTGACATAAAAGCAGCCTAAGAACATGCAATGAACCTTGACACTTTAAGAGACATCAACTGTTCTACTTTCTGCATCAACACTATCAAAAGAAATCTTTCAGGTTTTTTGCAAAGTTTTTGTACTGCTTGTGGTTTAGGATTTCATGATAAGTACAGGTTGTCTTTAATTCTTGATTGTTCACATGAATATCATGTGATGTGGACTGCCTTGTTAAATGAAGGAAGATGTTTGAAATGTGAATGCCAAATTCCTGAAGACCTTTATGTTGAGCTTGGCATGAGCATTCCAGTTGTAATTGAGCAGATTGCTTCTTTTGATCCTAGATTAACTCACAAGAAATCAGATTTGGGATCAAATACAGCTCAGCCTATTGAAGGTGTAGTTGATGTGCAGTCTGAACAATTCAAATCCCCTTCTACTAGCACGAAGAGAAGGTTGAGACATGCCAGGGATGATTCTAATTTTGAGCCAGATGTTGTAGAGATAGGGTTTAGAAAGGTGATCCCAAGGCAATTGAGAAGTGCTAGTAAAATTCAGGAAGATAAGGCAGTTGATTCAGATGCAGATATTGAGTGTGTGTTAGATGCTCCAACCAGGAAGAAACAAAAGCAAGATCAAACAAATAAGGATGATGTGATTGTCAAGAAGAGAGGGAACGAAACTAGCAAGAAGAAGGTGAATGATAAAGAGACTAGCAAGAAGAAAGGAACTGGCAAGGTCAAAGCAATTGTTCTTAGCAAAGGCAAAGGAACTAGAAAGTATCCTTTGAGAAGGAGAAATCTGTAGATTGATTTAAATGAAGAAGGGACCATATTGCAACAGGAAACCAGCGTGTATAACCACATACTATTCATAAGAAACACTATAATTTGTGGTTTTTATTAAGATAAATTTTTTTATCATAAAAAAACCACGTCTATAATGGGTTTTTAGTGGTTAATTATAGCAGTTCAATTTTGGGATGCCTTTTAAGGACGTCAAATTTTATTAATACAAATACAAATTTTATTATTATTTTCAAATACAAATGCCCAGGGGGGATTAAGATCTCAGACGATAATCATGATCCACTGAGTAGGACCATCGGCCTAAGCATACGACAGCACACTCAGATAAATCTCAAAGATCAACTGGCGCTTGGCAGGAGCAACCAAAGAACGGTGGTAAGCCTTAAAAATTCTAGCTTGTGCATCCTGGAGGACAGCACAACAGTAGTGTCTAAGCCATTAAAGAGACACAAGTTTATGCGCTTTCTGATAGACCACAACGACCACCCTAACGCTAAGTGAAACGCTTGGCTTCGCAACTTGTTCCAACTTTCTGGATAAATAGCTAAGAGGAGCTGCTGGCTTGTCAATGTCACATGAAAAGAGAAAGCAGCCAAGGCCAAACAGGCTGGAGGTGATCACATAGGAAAACACAGTGCTCAATAGTCTCATCCCTTCGCTTGCACAGTGGGCAGAGTGCTGAGACTCGAGGATCGAACCTGTGGACAAGCACATTCACACGAGGGCATCTATGAAGAATTTGCCACCAAAGCACAGCCACCTTAGAGTGAAGCAGCTTACATACATAGAGTTGAGGAGCCTATGCTCGTAAACATTATGGTGGGAAATCCACGTGCACCCTTCATGAGCCTCTGGAGCAACAAAAGGCAGAGTACCAGTGAGCTTTTGCCAAATAGGTCTGTTGCATCGTGACAACAAGAACCTGGTATGAAAGACCTCCCAGGTCGTTAACTGGCCAGAATCAAACCATGCCGCAACCATCAAGATTCCTGCCAATCTCCAACACCATTGAGTTAATGGCTGGACTGAGGCACAAAGTGGAAGATTATTTTCGAGAGGTATCCACCAACAAGGAGCATGCAACTGATGACAGTCAATAGGCTCAATGCGAAATAAGATCTATACTGTCTCCCAAGACTCCAACAAGCCTTTCAAATAAGGAGAAGCATTAGCAAATAGGCAAAGCTGATAAAAGAGAGCCCAAGGAAGAAGTGGTTTTAATGAAGCTTTGTCAAAAGGAACACAGTGTGCGAGTGATCGATTGCTTCACCAGTTGCAACCCAGGTGAATCAACCATATCATTAAGGATCCTTCAAATGGACATAGAAATCAGAATTTTTCTCTGCAAATGGAAGTCTGTCATAGCCAAGCCACCAACAAATTTTGGCCTAGTGTATTTAGACCACGCAAACTTCACCACGACATGCTCTTCATTCCCATCCCAAATAAAGTTACAGACAATGGTAACTATCACCTGAAATTTTGATTGGGAAGCCAGGAGGGCAGAGGCCATATAAATGTACGAATTACTCAAAACATGCTTCACAACAGTAATTTGCACTGGCAGAGAGAGCTAGCAGTGAAGTGCAAAGGTTTTTTTTTTTTGTAAAGCTTTTAATAAATTAGGCCAGATGTACCGATGTTTGGGTTTCTTCAAAAAGGAATCTTTATGTGTACGCATTTGCACTACAGGTCATTAGTGTGTTTGATCCGCCACCTTGTTTAACAAGAAAAATGATAGACAAATCATTAATCCTAGCCTTTTCAAATGACGTGCATGTTTTATAGTTGCCCTTTCTCTATGATGGGCAATTGCCCAAGCGTTGCCCTTCATTTGCCAGACACCCTTTTTTTTTACCTGTTTTGACAGGGCAAAAATCCCAAAAACAGGTGTGAAAGCCGTCAAATTTGAGTCTTGGCAGCCATAAACGGAAGTATGAGTAAATACCTAGCCACGAAAAGTCGGCCACCTTAGCCGAGCGGACGATGATGTCCAAGAATGGGCGACATAAATTTAGGCTCCAGAGATTAGTACAAGACTATTCACTCTAACTCCTGGGATATGCAACTTGCTTGCTCTTATCACATCTTATGTTGTTTGGATCTTAATAAATTCTATATTTCACTTGGGTGGATCTTCCTACATATTATAATGCAAGGTGTTCGTGGAGATACTTGAGAAAGTTCTAAAAGGAAGAATGCATAAAACCTATTTCAGTTATTTACAATAGAATAGATTTTTTATCGTCCACGGACACCAATTGGCCTATGGGACCTAAACAAAGAGTAGCAAGCCGATTACTATCAGGAATAAAAGACCCCTACCCCGAAGGGTTTTTGAGGGAAAAATCTTGGCAGTAATAAGTATGCTGGCATACTGTACAATAATATAGTGCCATTCAATACCGCACCGGCGGACACAGTTGAGTCCGTGTATCCATCACTTCTTGAAGGTATGAGCCCAGCAAGCACACGGACGTCGTGTTCAATAGCTCATGCAATGGCTGGCCAGGCACAACTAACTGAACATACCGTGCTCGAATATGATCAATTGCTGGGCAAGTCTGAAGTGTATGGCATTCATCTTCAATGACTCCGTATTGGCAATACTGACAGATCATGTCCTCGCGTGCCTCCCGGGTCCATTGGCCTGTCTCAATCCGGAGGGGATGTGCACCCGTTCGGATGGAAGCTATTAGTCTCTGCCTCTTCATAGCAAATGAGTACGCAAATAGTGTTGTGGTCCTCGGGTGAGCATAGGATTGACCTGCTGCATATCGTGTGACAGCTTGACGTGTGCCAGTGCATCTGCATTCCCCCATACCAACGACCTTCTAGAAACTATGACGGTCCAGTGCGATCCTCTGAAGGGGCAAGAAATCCGTCTCCAGCAGCAGAATCTGATATGGAACTGTAAAGTTCACCCCAAGTGCTCGTGCCAAGAAGGACTTCTATACTTGTTCCAGATCATTCTAGGTGGCGAGGGATATCACCGGACCCCACACCTCCACAAGATAACGGGTTCGACCAGGGCCCTGAATAGGTGTGCCTGATGACCCCAGGCATACAGTTCTGCCTTGTGACTGTTGTTCTGTATGGCATACATTGCTTTCCAACCTGCTGTGACGCGCAATATGATGGAAGCGTCCCAGTGTGTGGTAGTAGAAAACTCAATGCCCAAATATTTGTAGATTGGAGCTACCTCCACATTCTGTCCCTAGTAAGTGAGGGAGGGAGGCCTTGGCTGTGGGGAGGATGATACTAACAGCACTCTAGTTTTGGCCAAGTTAACCCATATGCCAGTGAATCAACAGAAGGTGTCTAGATCATCTAGGTGCGTTCCATGTCTTCTGGAATGTGGGCCAAGAGGTTTACGTCGTCAATGTATATGAGTTGCCGAACTATGTGTTGCATGAGTTGAGCACCCGCCCCTCCATGTTCAGCAAGCCAATCTTCCAACTGATCAATGTAGAGGCCAAAGAGCGTCGGGGAAAGGGGGCTCCCAGCCTTGCCGGGATATGCATCTGTTTCCGTCTTCAACGAATGTACAAGCAAGCGAGGGCATGGTGGCGTACGGTGGCATGCTACTATCGAAGCTCATTGTCGCGGGCTATTTCCCTCTGCAGCACAGACCGGCACAACCGCTACTTTTGGGTGCTCATACAATCCTGTGATGGCGACTCGCCTCTCTTTGTGGCAGCCTGTTACTTCCCCCACACGGAGTGTAACTTCTATGCTACTCATCACGATGTGGACAGGATGCAGAGCCGTATGTCGACCTCTATGACGACATATATTGTTGGATTTTGAACCAAATCAATATCACAAGCACTTCACAAACTTCGTCTTCACAACTTCATAATCTAGATATTAATGTGTGTATCTAGAATGAAGTAATCATATTCAATACATACCATTGCAAAACATAACCATTAATTTAAATATTTGAATTTCGGGTTTAAATGTAGCGACTGCATAACTCTTGACACTGTAGCAATGGACTTCGAGCAAACCTAAACACAAGATTAGAGCACGAAACTGCAACTTATACTTATATTCCGGCCTGCTACAATTTGCAGCTAGCCATCTTGATATGTACATGGATTGATCCGGCCTGTGCGACGGTGCAGGCACCGGATTTTACTGATTTTGGATCGTTCTATATTTGAACGAACTTTCCCCCTAATCTGTGGGGATTTTTCAACTTTACAATAATAACTTTAAAGCTAATATAAGATCAGGATATTTACACCATGGTTGGCTCGTGTACACCCCTTTTATACTAGACAATAATAGGGTGCTCAAAATTAGCTGCTTCCTTGGTCATAAGAGATTTCTTGCTTGCCACAAGTATAAGCATTATGCTTTGGATCATGCAATGAATTATGTGATGAACTTATTTTCCTAACACTCCTCCTTCAACACGTAATTCATTCACCTTGAGATCTGCCTTGAACTTTGTGAATTTGCTTTCAGGTAGTGCCTTTGTGAAGATATCTGGTATCTGATCAGCAGTGTTTACATAACTCATCTGCACATGATTCTTCGCAGCCAAATCCCTTATGAAATGAATATTTAATTCAATACGTTTTCTTCTTTCATGATTCACAGGATTCTTCACTATAGCCATGCAGCTTTGACTATCAGTTCGAATCTGTGTAGGCTCATTTTGTATACATTCCAGCTCATCCAGAAGTCTCCTCAACCACATTATTTCCTTTGCAACTAAGGATAAAAAAAAATTGCATAACCTGAAGTAGATTTTCTACTTGACTTATCTCCTCCCCAATCTGCATCACTGTATGCTATCATCTTTAAATCATCGGTATCATATGTGATTCCATGTAATTTTGTGCCTTTCAAATATTTCAAAACCCGTTTTCCTGCATTCCAATGCTCCTTAGTGGGGTTATGACATCTCCTGCTAAGTATGTTGACAATATATGATATATCTAGCCTCGTGTTATTTGACAGATATAACAGACATCCCACCAAAGCCCTATATGGCGTATTTTCCATTTCCATTGCCTCTTTTACTGTTATGTTTGCATCTGCAGTAAGCTTGTGCCCGGGTACAACTGGAGTTTTGGCAGGATGTGCATCTACTAAATTAAACCTTTTCACCATATTCTCAATGTGGTTACACTGGTGTAATTTCAAAGACTTTTTCTTCCTGTTTCTGACCACCTCAATGCCTAAAAATTGTTTTAATTCCCCTAAGTCTGACATCTGAAACCTTGACTTGAGGATTTCTTTGCAACTGTTCAAAACATTCATGCTATTAGCCACCATAATACAATCATCAACATAGAGAGCAATTATGCAATACTCTTCACCTGCTTTAAATCTGTAAAGGTTTCCATCATTCTGTAATTTCTCAAATCCTTGTTCTCTCAAAAACTTGTCCATGCACAAATACCATTCACGTGGGGACTGTTTTAGTCCATATACTGCCCTATTCAGACTCCAGACTTTCCCATTTCCATGCTCAAATCCTGGAGCTTGCTTCATAAAGACTTCCTCCTCCAATTTTGCATTCAAGAAAGCTGTCTTTACATCCATATGATGCAACTCTAGATCCAATGCATTTGCTAAAGCCAACAATGTCCTGATGCTAGTTAATTTAACAATGGGAGAGTAGGTTTCTTCATAGTCTCTTCCCTTCTTTTGAGTGTATCCCTGTGCCACAAGACGAGCTTTGTATTTTTTGCTACCATCTGAGTTTGCTTTGATCTTAAATAGCCATTTGCTTCCAATTATATTCTTATCTTTAGGACAGTCCAGTACATCATAAGTATCAGTTTGTTTGAAGGAATCCATCTCATCTTGCATTGCTTTGTACCATTTATCTTTGTCTTCACAATCCATTGCTTCTTCAAATGATCGTGGTATGATCACATCATCTAATATGGCCATGATTTGATCATGATGAATGACTTCTCTTTCCAACCTTCTGCTTCTTCCAAAGTTATCTCGTCCATATAATCTTTCATCTAAGTGTGCATCCTCAATCAACCTTTCAACTTGAGTTCTCCTCCTGGATGTTGGCTGGGCATTTAAATCCGCTCCTGTATTGTCTTCATCATCATTTGCTCCTTCTCTGTTATCTTCATGCTCAGGAATTTGGTCTGATACGTCCACCTCTGATTCTGTATCTACATCTATTTTTAGGTTTCCCTTTTCTTGGCTGCTATCCTTTTGCTCTAAATCTGTCTTTTCTTTTCCTCCTCTTTTATATCTGTCTTTATAACGTGTCCCTTCATCAAAGAACACGTCTCTGCTAATGATGATTTGTTTGGTTTCAGGTACATACACTCTATATCCCTGTGTCTCTTCATCATAGCCAACCAAGAAGCCAGCTTCAGCCTTATCATCAAGCTTTTTTCTCATTTCACATGGAACATGAGTATACACAAGACACCCATATGCCTTGAATTTTCCATAATCAATTTTGCATCTTCCATTGCACCAGAGGAGTTCAGGAATGTTACCTTTTAAACTTGATGAAGGTAGTTTGTTCTGGATCAAGATAGCAGTCTTCAATGCCTCTTCCCAAAGGTTGTTTGGCAGTCCACTGCCTTTAATCATTGATCTAACAGCATCCATGACGGTTCTATTCTTCCTTTCAGCCACTCCATTTTGCAAGTCAATTGCCTCCTGATGCCATTAGCAATGCAAAATAGTTTGAATTTGGTAGATAGATACTCCCCTCCTCTGTCAGACCGGATACACTTCACCTTCTTGCTGGTTTCCCTCTCAACTTCAGCTACATATTGCTTGAAAGCTATCAAAGCTTGTGATTTTCTTTCCAAACAATAGACTTTGCATTTTCTACTATAATCATCAATAAATGTGATGAAGTACCTCTTATTTGTTCTGCTCCTGATGTTTAGAGGTCCACATAAGTCCGTGTGAACCAACTCCAAGACTTCTTTTGCCCTTGTCCTATTTTTTGAAAATGGTAGTCTGTTTAGTTTTCCTAGAAGGCAGCTTTCACAAATAAACTTTTCTGCTTTAATATCCTTTTGATTAATCATGTCATTCTTTGCTAAGTATTTCAGATTATTGCAGTGTGTGTGGGCCAGCCTGTTATGCCACAATTCAAACTCAGAACCCACATGATTAATGCTGCTATGAACAATATTATCCATTTGAAACAAATTGCCAACTCTCTTAGCATAAAACTTCAAATCATTTCCCAAGTAAATTTTACATCCCTTCGAGTCAAAAAAGACTCTATATCCAAGGTCTACAAGCTGGCTGACTGAGATCAAATTTTTGATAATCGTTGGAACACATAGAACATTTTCTATGTCTACTATGTTTCCTTCAAGGTCAAGAAGCTGTAGCAGTCCTCGTCCTTCTATCTCTTGCAATGCCCCATTTCCAACTTGGATGTTCCTGGAGTTTGTACTTGCAAGGTTCTTAAGCAGATCTGTGGATTGCACTACAGTTCTTTCTGCACCACTATCCACTACAAGTGGATTGGATTTGTTAGAATTCAGCTTTTCATCAAACATGGTCAATACTTTACACGTTTGTCCTTCATTTCTTTTCTTGTCTCCTCCTCGACATGATTCCTTTGAATGTGGACAAGTTACAGTCACTTGTCCTTTCCCATTTTTCCTTTTTCCTGACCACATGATTCCTGATTTTTCTTTCTTCTTCTTAAATAATTTTCTCTGCTCACATTCTGTCCTTAGCACATTCTCTGCCTCCTCTCTATTTTTGCACATATTTCTAATGAACAAGGCTAAGATTGCATTTTTACTCACTGCTCTTGATACTTGGAGTACTTGACTCCTTTCAGATATGCTCACTCCTGCTGCACACAAATCTGTAACTATAGTGTCAAATTTATTAAAAAAACTTGAGACATCCTCCTCATCTTGGAGTTTGAGTCTCCTTAGTTCATTCTCGAGAAGATCTATTTGTGAAGAGGTCTTCTCTTCATAATGCTTAATCAAAAACTTCCACATGTCCATAGGGCTTAAATTTCTCAGCTTAAGCCTTATAGACGAACTCACTTTGCTACAACTTATGCCTTCAGCCTCCTTGGCCTTGGAGTAGAAGAGTGTTCTAGCTCCATCTGCTACTGCTGTATCTGCAGCATCAACACCTCCATCCGGATCAATCAAATGCCAGAGGTTTTCTACCTCTAAAACTTGCTTTACTGCATCTTTCCAAATCTGAAATCCATGTTCTCCTTTATAGTCTTCAACAAAACCCAGCAGGGTGGCTCCAAGTCTGCTAGTCATAATAGGATCAACTTGCTCTGATACCAAATGTTGGATTTTGAACCAAATCAATATCACAAGCACTTCACAAACTTCGTCTTCACATCTTCATAATCTAAATATTAATGTGTGTATCTAGAATGAAGTAATCATATTCAATACATACCATTGCAAAACATAACCATTAGTTTAAATATTTGAATTTCGGGTTTAACTGTAGCGACTGCATAACTCTTGACACTGTAGCAATGGACTTCGAACAAACCTAAACACAAGATTAGAGCACGAAACTGCAACTTATACTTAGATTTCGGCCTGTTACAATTTGTAGCTAGCCATCTTGATATGTACATGGATTGATCCGGCCTGTGCGACGGTGCAGGCACCGGATTTTATTGATTTTGGATCGTTCTATATTTGAACGAACTTTCCCCCTAATCTGTGGGGATTTTTCAACTTTACAATAATAACTTTAAAGCTAATATAAGATCAGGATATTTACACCATGGTTGGCTCGTGTACACCCCTTTTATACTAGACAATAATAGGGTGCTCAAAATTAGCTGCTTCCTTGGTCATAAGAGATTTCTTGTCTGCCACAAGTATAAGCATTATGCTCTGGATCATGCAATGAATTATGTGATGAACTTATTTTCCTAACATATATCAGTATCAGCATTTAGGGAAGATCATGCTTGTTGGAGACTTCAATGCCCGCACAGGGATAGAGCAGGTGACGTGGTTTGACCCGTTTGCAGAGGACGTGCAGTTAAATTCGGCAGAGACGCATCTTCCCAGAGTGTTAGAGAACGTGCAGATCACACGGTATAGGAGGCAACTGCCATTGCTCTGCAGTATTTTTGATTTGGCGATCTGTAATGGGCTGGCACATTGGCCATCCTCTGGCCGCTACACTTGCCTACATGAAAACCAGGGGGGAGGTCATAGTGTGATCGACTATGTGATATTGTTTGAGCGACACTTGCATCTCCTCAGGCAGCTTGACGTGGGCACTGCATCTAGGGATGAAGAAGTGGACTCCGACCACCGGCCCCTCATTTTCACCATATCCTTGCAAGGCGCCCCGCGTGAATGTACACTATGCGCCCCCGGTGCCGCCGCTGCGCTGGATTACGTGTTGGCGGACAACTATGCACGGTCGGTCGAGCAGAGCCTCGCAGAGATATTATAGCCCCCCACTTTACAGCAGCAGACCGCCCACCTGATCAGGGTGCTCACAGAGGCCGCAGAGGCATGCTCGGGCAGGGACGTACGAGCAGGCAGGGAAGGACCTCCACTTTTCCCCACAATCGCTGGTTTGATGATGAGTGCCGCGAGATGAAGCGCCAGCTTCGCCGCATCACTAACCCCACTGAGCGCCCCCAGGCCATATCTCAGTACCCCCGATTCCTCAAGCACAAGAAGGCCGCGTGCCTAGCAAAGCGACAGAACAAGATGTTTAGGCTCCTGGACCGCCACCCCAGGCGCTTCTGGAAAGAGGTGCTCAGGAGGACGCGGCAGCTTCAAGGACCTGCAACAGCTATATGATCCCCCGAGCAGAGCGGTACAGGTGCCCTCACAGACCGGATTGCCCTTAACAATCACGGAGGCCGACATCGTAATGGGCCTTCAGCGCCTTGCCAACGAGAAGGCAGCAGATCTCGATGGCATGCAAGCAGAGCGCTTCAAGTAGGCAGGCCCCGGGATTGTGCCAGTCTTAACAGAAATATTCAACAACGCACTGCGACAGGATCTCCCACCACAATGGACCAGTAGCAGAGTAGTGCCCATATACAAGGCTGGCGACCCCAATTGCCCAGCCAACTATCGCACCATAATGGTCAGTCCGCTCTTTGCGAAGCTCCTGGCCACTATTATTGAGCACCGCGCCACCATATGGGCAGAGGACTCGGGAGTTCGGGCACTCACCCAGGTGGGCTTTCGACCTGGGCATTCCACCATACAAATACAACATCACAATCATAAGAAAATCATAGCAAAATGACCGTATAATTATATGTTTCGTGCGACGAACCATCTTGTGATATTTTAGGTGTACACTTGCAATGTGAAGCATTGTTCAATGTTTAGAATTTGATATCATAAATGATGTCATCGAAATATTAGAACAGTCATGGATGGATTGATCAGACGAGCAAAACGAAAAATAAGCCAATCATGTTATCTTGTCCAATATGCACTTCTGTGGGACTGGTCATTCAGGATATGATGTAAAGTTTACGAAAAACCAGTGGAGAGGAAATTACACCAGATTACAGGCGTTTTTAAAACCTGTAATTGGCCTGTGCCTACGTGGCTAGGCCTGTGCCTACGTGGCAGGGCCATAATTTCCTCACCCCTGTTTTTTCGTAGGTCAATGCTAAGGGGCAGGCCCATTTTGCAAGGTGCGGACTTGGCTCGCCCTGCGGGCTCGTCAGGCCCTTACCCAGCGAAATGGTCTGCCCCTTAACATTATCCCTATCAAAATATCCATCTTGAATAACAATAAGCTTCCGTTTGATGAACTAGTCGTGAAGAATAGGACAAGTTCTTTTTCATTTTGGAAGATTTGCTTCTGAGTCATTATATTTTTGATCATCAAAAAGAAAGGAAAGGATATATTTCTTGACTTCAGCATTCACGTATATGATTGCAAACTACAATTCAATATATACAAGAATTTAGCGCCGGCGGAGCGGGCGCCCTATGCACTCCTGGGAAAAATTGTAAATGATGTCACGAAGAATGGCCTTTTCAATGCTATGTCAAACTAAGTTGCGAATTATATGAAGGCAGGTTCCCTTCACTAGCTTCAACCAGATAACGTGGATTCGTGGATGATGAATGCATCAAAATTTGTTAACCCAATGGTTGGAGTTTGGTTACTGTTGGAACAAAAAAAAAATTGAGATGTATTATATTTTTCTAAGCTTCCTTGTGCAATTATGTCATTGATGGTAGAATCAAATCCTCCACGATAAAGCAAAGCTATCTCCATCTTCCAAGTCTATATTTTATGTCCTATGTTTTTTTTTTCTAAGCTTAAATACTTTGAGAAACGTGAAAAACCAGCAGCCCACAGCCCAATGGATACAATGGTTTTGCCAACGTCATCTTGCTGCTTTGCATGTGCTCCAAATTATCTTTTATGTGATACATAAGTCACAATGCTCTTTACTTTGTTGGGTTCTAGAAGAGAGATGCTCTCCGTTATTTGAGAATGTCTTGCAAACGTAGATAAGACATGTAGATTGAGCAATCACAACATTATTTGCAAAACATGTTGTAACATCAGTATCATATTATATTGCTTTCTACCTGTGATCCATGAGACAAACATTCTCAAAATAATCAAAATAAATCAACATATGCAGGATGTGGTTTTCTCGTAGAATCCCATAGAAATACTTGTGACAATGCAATTTATCTGCTTATCATAGTTATGACAGTCAAGAGAGGTTTAATACAAATTGTCTGCAAATTATCTAAACATAGAAGACTCCAACTAATAAACAATATGTCGTTCATCTAATCTAGCATAGAAAAACTCATGCTTGCTAAGCCTCCTATACACAACTTATAACTTGGTAAACGAGTTATTCTGCTGCCACCATATGCTTTCCTATTCATCCATGCAGCAAAAGGGCTACAACTTTCACTATGGTAGAATTTAACAATTACAACGCGCATATTCATGTTATTGCTATTGCTTTTCAGCTTATAAATGCACTGCAAAAACATTCAAGCTTGTTTGAAAATGTAAATATTATCAAAGAAGCATATTGTCTTTAAGTGTGCATCTCTGAAACCGATCAATTACCTGGAAAGAACGGTTTTCTTATTGTCTTATCAAGTCCAAAAAACCTGTAGCTTTGAGGATGATCTTGTCATAAGCAATATATAGAATCGGATTCAACAGCTTGAGTTTCATGTTTGAATGCATTTGCCTTTCTCACATAATACTTAATGTTTGGGAAAATGGTACCTCTTTCTGCAGCAGAAAACTCTGCCCCGCACTAAAATTCTCTGTAAAACCCTCGCTCCTATACATTCGAATCACTGGATCGCTGATTTCCCAAACAAAAAAAGCTCCACGGCAATAACGGCTTCATAGTCAGGAGACTAATTGTTCTTCAAAGCAAAACGGATTCCTCAGTTTGAAAGCCTCCCAAGCATCATATCCACGATGTTATTCAAGGTTTTCTTTGAATCAAAATGAACTAAAACAATAAGGGACTCAAAAACGGATTCTAAAAGATGGGCAATAACTCTGGATGCCCAGAACGACGCAAAGCTGAAGATTTATGACTGATGCAATCCGAAATTACACAAAACCACAAGAGCAGCGTAGGTCAAAGGACGAAGCTTCATCAGCCACTTCCCAAGATTATTCAAACTATTTCCATCCCTTCCAGCACCCCAAAACAAATCACTTGTTGAAGCTTGAAGTAGAATGGAGTTCTTCGTTGACAGTAGTGAACTGACGACTTTTGCAAACGCAGAAAACTTCATAACAAGGGCAGCGTACATCACATTTAATCTCACATCTTCCCAATCTGGTAGAACCTGCATATAACAGCACTCTGCAACAAACTAAAATACGAGTCTCCTAGAATGCTGAAGTCTGCCATAATTTTCCATGTTTAACTGACATTATTCTGTTAAACCTGAACGGATGATCAAGAATGAATTTGTCAGCATCTTCTAAGTTGTAACATCTCATATGGTTGGATGCCACACTTTGCATGCTTATGATAATTTTCTTTCACTTCGAGTGAAATTTTAAAGGGTGTGCAAGCTTGCCTCCATGTGACAACAACCTGAACTGATACTAAAAGCTGACCTCATGAACTGAAGGGACAAAGTTTAAGGTAGCAGACCCAGATTCCTCTAGCAGAATAAAGCACTAGCCTATGTAGCCTCAATCTTTTTGCTGCTTAAATAGTTTTAAATATTGCAATTGCTTGTAATTTCCTGGAATTACTTGCAGCAGTCTCTGGATTTTAACACTGGTGATTGAACTCTTGACATCATGAGAAGCTTAAAATTAAATAAACAAGGATTGAAGCACTAGCCTCTTGACGCTCCCTTGCCAATGTTCTTCCCAAGCATACTGCTCATTCTAGACTGCATGCTGTACAAATATCAATACACCTTTTCGCCCTGATATCTTCTACCCCCACATAATTTGGTGCCTACAATCTAGGACAATCAGCAGTTAGGCTTATAAATGCTTCGTATCAGGAAATACCTATGACGTATGGAAGCAGTTCAACAATGCAGTAATCGACTGCCAAAATGAGCCTTTCATGCTCCCATTGTAATGTAGGCCTATGGATGATGGATGATGAGCCTTCTCAAGCACCTAGATATTGCTTGTTTCAGTATCCAAATGAAATTATGAGTTCCGGGAGTAGCATTAAAATATCTAAGCCAAAGTACCATGTCAACTTCAAGTCAAGTCTTTCCTATGCCTCCAAATTCAAGACCTGTCTCTTTGATATCCATCATTATGTTCCCTCCCAGACCAATGAGCTTAAATTGAAATCCCAATACTGTTAACATCTTAAGACCGAAGGTTACCACGAAAGAGATAACTGCTGAAAGCAATTTCTTACAACAATTCAAAATCAAAGGCTTTCCCTTTAGTGTCTACAAACTTTGGTGCGAAGAAAAAACCAAGTCCTTGCAGAGTTATAGACCTTGCTCCATTTTACTCAATCAGCTGATATTCTTG
>JAANSK020063353.1:0-27829 GCA_011763485.2 Isoetes engelmannii | reverse complement strand
C
Organism: Isoetes engelmannii; assembly: GCA_011763485.2. Lineage (NCBI taxonomy): Eukaryota > Viridiplantae > Streptophyta > Lycopodiopsida > Isoetales > Isoetaceae > Isoetes > Isoetes engelmannii. The sequence continues at coordinate 27,828 of JAANSK020063353.1, read as the reverse complement.
AAGACAAATGTTCACTCGTGTTGGCCAATCAATGTAGATCCTCTGTTCCCTTGGTCCTGCAAAATTCTTTAACTCAACAAGATGACCTTGCTTGCACATAGCCATGGAACAAAGCAAGTACATCATACCAAGTAAAGCTTGGTGCAAACTATTCGTTTCCATGAATTCCAGGACAAGAATCCTTTGGTCTCCCTCGAAGCAACATCCAAGCAACTTCACCAAGTTACGGTGTTGAACAGAAGATATCACTTCAACTTCATTTATAAATTCACTTTGAGGTGATTTTAAGGAGAGTTGCTTGATTGCAACAGCTGTCCCATCTTTCAGGATCCCCTGTTGTCCGACATTACAAAAGTTACGGCTAATAGGTAAAATCATTATTTCAGATATTCTTTTGACCGCATATACCTTATAAACCGCACCAAAACCACCTTGGCCAAGTTTGTTCGTAGAATGAAAATCATTTGTTGCATCTCTCAATTCATTGTACTCGTACAAGTTGAGCCTGTTTTTTATGCTCCAAAACTCTGTAGAAAAAGGAATGTTTATTAGATAAAGCTAATCCAACGCTTTTTATGATCATTCAGCCAGTACCATCCTTTCCATGTTCCCGGGAGAGCAAGTGCTTCTTCCGACGCCACAACCACAGAGATATGCCAGCAATTATTAACAAGATTGCGAAAGGTACCGTGATAGCAATTACTTTTGTATTGGACTTGGACGATCCAGCAGTGCGTATTTCTGCACTTAAGATGATATTTCCGATCAGCTCCTCCAGGATAACCAATTAATCATCATATAGCTACTTATAATTTCGTTTGATGTCAGAAAAAATATTCTGTGGTGTCAAGCCATATGCAGAAAAGGCAATTTGAAGGTGGAAAGGCCGACCAAAAGAAGTAGACTGGGAGATAGTTGACAATAAGTTATGGAAAAATATCAAGGGGAGTATTTTGATGAACTTTGACATGAAGATGGTTGCATCATGTAGAGACGTTATCATATCCTACAGTCAGTGAATTCCTGAAATACAAAATCCATGAACATGTTTAAACGAGCAATAGATTGCACCCTTCCGGCTAGGTGTTTAAACTTTAAGCATCCTTTGCAAACAACTATAACTTTCACCATTGAAGATAGCACTTGGGTTGAGCTTGTCACAACAAAAAAGCTCCTGATAGAAAAATTGCTCTTTGTCCAAACTGCAAACAGACCAACACCATCTCTATTTCCCAAAGATTTTAAGCCTCTTTTAGTGCAAAGAAAGCTCCCCTTCACTCTAAACTTCAGAAGAAATTACAGTATCAAGAGATTTCTGCAAATCGACAAAACAGCAATATAGCTTACTTTTCTTGGCCTTCGCTTCTTTAGTAATCGAGCGTGGCCTTTAGCCCTAAGCACATCTTTCTCAGCATAATCGCTGAGAATCATTTCTAATGATCCACATACCTTTGCCATTACATGGCCAAACATGATTAGCCAATAGTTTGACGGCTCCGTCTCCAGCTTTATGGACAGGTCTGATAAACTATTAGACCATTTCTTGGGAACACCAGCACAACTAGCGGTACTAAAGTCTTTGCCCCATGTATGATCATTTCGGCTTGAAGCCCTTCACAATCTGTTGCCTTCCCTGTATTCAACTGTTGATGGCCTTCTCAACAAACGAAGCGGTAAAGAAGTGGGCTGTTTTCGGGCGTGGATCAACGTCAATTTCATCTTGATCTATTTGCTTGTTACTGTAAGAAGGTTCAGCATGTCCTTCCTAATTGCAGATTCGAAAGATCTTTTCTTGCGTCCACCCTATTCGTAGAAGAATAAGGAGACTAGGATAAGATGACAAATCAGCACCATCATCTGTGCAGGCCTTTGTAATTTAGACAGCGCTTTGTCTGAACTGCTTGTATTAATTTAGTCACTAACTCCTACACTTAGCTGCCATGTGGTGCGACGTAAAAAGTACTATCTATTGTTATACCACTAAGTTAAGTAACATAACTTAGATACTACTTTGAGTTGGTCATCAGAGGTTCCCCCAACCTTCCAGTGTCAATTAAACACATAAGGATGAGCAATTAGGAAGTGAAACCAAATCAAGGACCTGTTGAAAGGTCTCGTTAAACTAGCATCCCACAAGCTATTAGGAACACATCCAACTGTTATATCTGTTACTTGTTCATGTACTTCCTTAAACTTTGTGGATGTTGGCCATATCCCATGTCCAAGCCATCTAGCTGCCCATCTTCTTATATCAGCATGCCACCCTCTTTCTCTTGACTGTTCTAATGCCAACCTAGGCCATCTATCTGTATCCATGGCCAAGACCCTATTTACATAGGTGATGGTTCTGCAAAGTGCCTCTACTTCCAAGGGCAATAAGCCTGCTTCAGCAAGAAGCATACAATATGGTGTTTGAGATTTCATACCAAATTCCCAGAGAAGGAACCGCTTTTGAACTTTTTCAATCTCTTGCCAGCATTTTTTGGAGAGTCCAGGTCCCCAAATTGGACTGCCATACAATATAACCGGCTTAACCTGTATGCTGAAAAGCAGCTTCTTCAATTTCCAATGCTCAAAATTATTCACTTTACTAACATTGATGCATCATACTATAGTAAGCCCTAAGGCCTCCAGAAGCTCTCTTTCGGGCTGCTACAGTCCACCTATAATCATTGGTTATATCAATGCCAAGGTATTTATATTCTTTTACCTGTTTCAGGGGAACTCCTCCGACAGTAAAAGTGTTTGAATCACGACCACCAACAACCATTATCTTGGACTTAGCTGCATTAATTTGCATACTTTTATGCTCACAAAACTCTTGTAGCACATCCAAGTGCTGCTGAAGCCCCTTAGCAGTTTTGGAAATCAAAACTATATCATCAGCAAAAAGTAATAATTGCACAACATACTTACCTAGTTGTGCGCCAACACCACCAAGTCTGGCTTGCCATCCCTCCAAGTCATCTATAAAGAGGCCGAAAAGTGTTGGGGAGCAAGGACATCCTTGCTTAACACCAATAGTATTCTCTATGCATTCAGATCCTGTAAATGGAAAAGAAAGCTCAACAAGAACTTTATTATAGAGACAAGCAACCGCTTGTCTAAGTTCCAATGGCACCTGCAAAAGCTCCAGACGAGAAGCAAGATCTTTCCTTTGAACTTTATCAAATGCTTTAGCTAAATCAATGAAAGCAAAATATCTCTTATTTCTTGGACCCTTTGCGCCCTCAGCCAATACTCTCAATGTAGCAAGATGATCAAGTGTTGAGTATGCTTTTCTAAAACCCGCTTGTCCAATTGCTCGGCCATCATGAGAGTCTGCCCAGTTTGCAAGTTTATGTTCAACCATTGAAGCAAATAGTTTGGCAAATATACTACCCACCAGGATCGTGCGATAATTCTTTATATTATCTCTATCTCCCGATTTATATATTGGGATAACTCTATTCAAGCACCAATCTTGTGGAAAATACCCTGACAAAAGAGCTTCATTACAGATTTCGGCTAATAGAGCATGAAGCGACTCACCACCCCATTTTAATAATTCAGCTGACATGCCATTAGCGTCACTAGCTCGACCATTTCCCATGGTTTTCAAAGCTTCTTGCACATCCTGTACTGCAAAAATTGGAGAGGCATCCCCCTCACAAATCATCTGGTCCAGATGTGGTGTATTATATAATTCGCCTACCCATGCCAATAATTCCTTTCTAGAAATATCTCCCATCGAACTTTGCTTTTTTGACCGGTTAAAAAACCTCTTTGGATCTGTGTCCATTTCAAGCATAAGCATTTCAGTATGTTTTCTCATCCAAGCCCTCTTTTTTCGCTTAATAAGCTTTTTATAGAACACAAAATTATCAGGACTCTTGGATTGCTTCCACATCTTTTTGGCTGCTCTGCAATCCAAATCAAACCACTTGCTGTTTACCCATTTTGATCTCTTTGGGTAAGTAGCAAATGGACTTCCAATTCTATATGCTTAGATCTTTTATAAAGTACTAGATTTTTTACATAACTATACAGCTCATGCGATCATAGAACATGACTGTAGGTATCTTTTATCTCCATCCTAATTCATCTAATAGCCTTCTCTCTCAAACAACTTCCTTTGCAGCCAAGTTTGCTGATTTATATTCGGTTTATACTGCAATGCTATTTTGCTTTTTGCGTTTCCATGCAACTGAACTCCACCAAGCAGTATTACATATCCAGATGTGGAGTTTCTCTCATCCAAATATTCTCTTAATCAGCATTACAATAGGCCTTGATGTTCATGTCATTTGAGTTATACATTATTGCAAAATCAATTGTACCTTTTAAGTACCTCAGAATCCTTTTTGTTGCAATCCGGTGTGCTTTGCCTGGATTATCATTATACCTGTGGAGAACGATGCCATGGATCCAAACAAACTATCAACTATAGCAATTCGAGAGTCAGCCAAACATCATGTAAGTGCGGGACCAGGATGGTTCAGAGATATAGCACAGTGGACCAGGAAAATGGGACTAAACCTAGACGATATAATAATCAAGGGGAAATGGGAAGATGACTGGGGGTCGGTATAGCAATGCAGGCATGGCTACATAGATGCTGCTCACAACGTTGACATATTTTGCGACACCCACCCCGGTTCAGTGACCCAACTACTTAAGGTAAACCCTCCACTAGTTGCCTTCCGAATTGCGCCTGCTCCTTCCGGCCATGAATAGCTAATACTCCTTGTTTTATCTTGGCGTTGTCTCCAATGCGTGACATTCTGGTTGAAAAGGATTGTGGACTGCTGTACGCGGACGAATGCATAGCCATAAAGCGGTTATTATTCGATGATGTCATGGCTTGTGGAAGAAGGCTTGCGCATGTAGTGTAGTTGAGCGTTTCTTAGATATTACAGGATGCAGTTGCTTAAAGAGAGGCGATATTGTTTATATCAGAAGGCGGGTTGCAACATGTTGGTCATTTGCTTAAAGGGCGGGGATATTGATTCATATCTGGGAGGTGCGGGGGGTTTGCAAAATGTTGGTCCAAATGAAAGCGGGCAGGATCATCCATTGCTCTACATTGTTGGGATATGTTCCTAAATATGTGCGTCAGAGTCGCCATCAAGATGGCGATGGCATTCGCGGGCAAACACAGAAGAATTCCCGGATGCACAGGCATGCAGGCAGGATTCCCGGATTCAAGAATGCAGTCTAAAAAGTTGGGAGATGCGAGGTACCGATCCCTTGCTGCCTGCACGCTTGATTCGTCGGGGGGTGTCAAGCTGTTAATGTTCCCGGCATTAGAGCCTTTCCAAGTGCCACACACCCTCGAAAAGAACTCCTTCACTGCATTTGGTTTTCAATGTAAGTGCTTTCACTGCATGCTTGCACATGTTACCTTTTGAACCCCAGGGACAATCACAGCAGCACCACTGGTCCTGTGCTACGCAAACCAGGTAAGGCATAGCCTCAATCCATATTGTCATCCCATAATTCCATGTTCTGGCTCGAAACCTCGGCTTTTCAATTAGTGGCAGATAGCTTCGTCTGGAATTAATCTTGAGCCAATGATTGCAATTTCCACTATGTGTTTCTGGGTGCGGTTAATCTTGAACCGCATGTCTACAACGTTGATTTGGAATACTTCAAGCATATCCCATCTTCACCACAACCGTGCCTAGGGTTTGCCCTTCGGGCACCCAAAAACTTTGTGAAATAGGCTAAAAATAAACTGGGGTAATAGCCGACGGAGTATTTTTGCAAAAAAATAAATAAAAACATCGAGCAGGCTAAAAACTTTTGGAGATGCGGGGTATCGATCCCCGTACCTCTCGCATGCTAAGCGAGCGCTCTACCATCTGAGCTACATCCCCGAATGATGAAATTCAATCCTCAATTCAATAAATAAGAACTATCAATCATTCGAAAGCCGTCGAAACCAAGTTCGTAAATTGCTTAATTTGTAGTTCGCGGGTCGTGGGGAAGCTATGCTTTCACATTGAAAGAAAGCAGCATGAACTGAAGCTTATATATTCTCTGAAATGTATTGCAGGATGCAGATGGATAAGGCAAAACCTGTTTAGATTAATGTGCATAATCTGGACCGCAATTATTTTTCCATGTCTCTCGACCATAATGCCTTCAAGCTTGCGGCTAATGCCTTCAAACTTATGTCTAGATGCAGAAGCATGGCTTGGTCCTTTTCACTTCGGCGTGGTACAGGCAAAACAATGTTGCAAATGCATGGAAGGTAACAAACATGGTGTAATTTTTTCAAAGAAGAGTAATCAATCTGATATATTAAGAATATCTTTTCTGTTGAGGAGATGTAAGTCCTTATCAGAAGGCATAGAGATCCATGAGACGGTTATTAAAATTGGATTGGGTCGACACTTATTTCTATGTAATCTTCTAATTCAGATGTATGGAACATGTGGAGATTTGTCGAAAGCAAGATCTTTATTTGATAGCATGGACAGGCGGAATTTGTTTACCTGGAACATCATGCTTGCCATTTACATGGGACAGGGACAGTTGAAGGAAGCTCTTGAATTACTCAAAGCTATGCCTGAACAGGACGTGGTGACATGGAACACACTTCTTGCAGGTTATATTGAACATGGACATATTAAGGAGGGTCTTCGTGTATTTCTACACATGCCACAGAGAAATGTGGTTTCATGGAATGCTATGGTTGCAGGCTTTATCCAGAATGGAAAATTAGAGCAAGCTCTTTTAGTCTTTCAGAATGCACCAGACAGAGATACCTATTCATGGAATACTATTCTTAAGGGTTACAGCAAGGGAGGATACCTCAAGGAAGCTTTCCAGCTTTTCGAGGAAATGCCAATGACAGATGTGGTTTCATGGACTTTAATGATTGATTGCTGTGCTAAACTAGGAAAAATTGAAGTTGCCTTCCAACTCTTTCAACAAATGCCATATCGAAATGCAGTATCATGGAACACTATAATTGCAGCTTATGCTCAATCTGGTAAGGTTAACCAGGCTGTTCAACTTATCCTACAAATGCCCCAACCGGATGTAATCTCGTGGACTACAATTCTTGCAGCGTACTGCCAGAAAGGGCAGCTGGATGAAGCTTACCAACTTTTTCAAGAAATGCCTGCTCGTAATATTGCCTCCTGGAATGCACTCCTCTCTGGCTATGCAGCAAAAGGTCAGTTAAAGGAAGCTTTGAAACTTTTTCAACAAATGCCCAACAAGAATGTGGCCTCATGGAATGCCATGATCTTTGCATACACTCAGAATGGGGCCATCAAAGAGGCCACTGAACTTTTTGGGCAAATGAATGAAAGGAATATAGTATCATGGAATACCATAATAGCAGGACATGGAAAGCATGGGAAATTCATGGATGTTCTTCAATTGTTTCATCAAATGCAGAAAGATGGTATGAAGCCTGATGAAGCCAGTTTTATTAGCCTTCTTGATGCATGTGCAAAGAATGCAGATCTCACTGAAGGTAAGAAGCTACACAAAGCAATAATAAGTGCTGGTTTGAAGTCAGATGTTGCTATGCAGATTGCATTGGTAAACATGTATGCCAAATGTGGGAGCTTAGAAGATGCAAGCTCAGCTTTTAGCAATGGTGAACAGGATTTATGCTTGTGGACTGCTATGTTTGGTGCCTTCGCTCAGTATGGATTGGGCAATGAGGCCTTTGAAGCTTTTGAAAAAATGGGACTCAAAGGCATAATGCCTGATGAGGTTAGTTTTAGCAGTCTTTTAAGTGCATGTAGCAATGCTGGCCTGGTCTATAAGGGTTGTTATTATTTTATATCTATGACTGAAAACTATCGCCTCAGCCCAAGAATGGAGCAATATAACTGCATAATTAGCCTTCTTGGACGAATGGGTTGGTTGGAAGAAATAGAGACGCTCATCAACAATATGCTCCTGCTCCCGGATTCCACATCATGGACTACTCTTCTCGGTTTATGCATAGCTCATTCTGATTTTGGAAAAGGAGCATATGCTGCGGGTCAAATTCTGAAACTAGGTGGTATTTTTACTGAATTGGACAAGAGTGTGTGACATGCCTATTGGTAGTGCAACTACTTTATATAGCATGCAGGTTCTGCCGTGATAGGAGGTTTTTATAAATGCTGTGCAGGGTTGGGGATAATTGCCTACAACTTGAAAGAGAACTTGCTAGTCATTAAATCTTGCCTACCATTTCCTGTAAAAGTACTTTTTCTATTAACTATAAAAAGTAAACGGAGACATGGTTTTTTGTATTGAATTAAATTTCCCTAAGAATCTAATAAGGAGTAGAGTAACCTCAAAATCAAGTTTGCTGCAATGTCTTCATAACAGGATTTAAAAAGTTTCACTCCATTTCTCCAATGTCACTTTTAATGCATTGCTGTGGTTCATCTGTCTGGATAACAGGGATGAGTTCTCTATAATTTGTTTTGTTCTTGCAAGCCCTATGACTGGTAGCATTTGTGACACGAACAATATTTCCTCGTTTTTTATCATAACTCCAGAAAGTACGGTGCGCGTGCTAATTAAATGATCTTATAGTGCTCTAGGAGGATTGGCTTGAAGCAGAGGACTTACCAAACTGCCCAGGAAGAGGCACCTGTGGATCTAGAGGATGTGTCCCTGCAATTCAAGTTGGTTAGCCTCATACTCTTGTCTGCTTTTGTCTGTGTCATTATCAAAATCTTTGTGCATTCTGCCAAGGCAGACAGTCAACTAAATGATGTTTTTCATTACCTTATACAAGAGATACAAAAGGTGCAATCACACTGCGTGAAGATGTACCCTCAATATTTTCGCAAAGGTTGAGATATACTGGATGTAAAGGGTTCTGTGTCATTAGGAGATTATCTGGATTGACATAATTTTATCAGTTGTCCCAACGTTGAGGATGCAGGCTAAACCATTGATTTGCAGCATTTGATTCATGATATCTCTGGATTACTAAAGCGTAAAATGCATTTTGTGCAGCAATAGTAAGGGTATTGTGTATTCTGGAACCTTTGCATGCCAAAGACGTGGGTCAAAAAAAGACAATTGACTCTTGCAGTCTATTGAAGCATCATATCTGAATAACAAATGATCCCTTTTTTCCCCCAATGTGGTTGTTTCTGTACAAGCTAGAAAGATGCAGAGTTGTAATAACATGTAAGAAGACCCCCCATTGGCATTATAACAGAGCTAACATAAGACACCGAGCTTTCAAGGGCCATACCTGCATTTAGTTGCAGTATAAACTTGTATAACTAGAGTCTTTTACTTCTAGAAACAAACGAATGTATGAACATCCAATTCTCATTCTTCACATCTTCAGTGCTATTATAGCTAATGCTTCAGTTTCCTTCATTCCTAGGTGTTCATGACCGACTGACCTTTACTGGTTAATATAATTAGAGAGAGCACAACTCTATGTCATGCATACAACCAGTGAGTGGGCATGCAACTATCAGTGATTATTCTGGTTGCAGAAGATAACATTCTTGATCCTTATTGAGCTCAAAAGGGAAAGCTCATACGAAAGGAAAACTAGATAATGTTTTGCTTCACATGGTTTTCAGTTGATAAGCTGCATTTGTTTTTATCGAAGAGAGCCTGCAATGAAAACCAAGAACGGCTTTGCACATCTGCCTTCCTAAGGCTCAAGCGAAAGTTGCTTCCATCTTTGAAGTATATTTTTTCTATTTCCCTCTTGCTTTCTGGATTTAGGTTCTTAAAACTGCAAATGTTTTATAAAATGTCCATTTTACCTAGAAAACTATGTTGCTATGAGCGGTCAGAACATCTCTCTCTAGAAGAATTCAATGTGTTATGAATCCAACATGAAACAGACATTGATGGTGGGATATGCACATATTCCCATAGTAGACATGGCTCTCAAATAGTAACTAGAATTCGCTCTCGGGACCTGGCTACTCGTGATTTGTTGTTCTAAAGTTATAGAACAAGCGAGAACTGAGACCACTGACATGGACTTGATACAAAATGATACAAAATGCAACAGTTATGGATAATGTGGCTTTTTCATGAGCTTATTATGAGGATATCTAATAAGTCAGAGGTGCTTAGAAACAATTGTTGATAAGTCGGAACTTTTGCATATGCTACAAATGGTACATGCAATTCTGCATACTTCTGATCTTTTTTCAACTGTCTGTTATACTTTGTCATTGCAAAATTAATTTTGGATTACTAAATATCGTTAGCAGACGATAAATGTTTTTGCATATGCTGGCAAACCCTTCATATGGTGTGTCTATGTAGGCCTTTTAGCTTTTAAACACAAGACTATTGTTCTTTGATGAGTTAGAAGCCATAGAAGCTTGTGATTTCTTAGAATAACCTCATTATGTTTGGACAAGCATCTAGATGCAAACAAACACAGTAGTAATTTTTGTTTTGAAAGAATAGAAATGCTTCTGCTTAGTGGATTTTGCCTCAGGGACCTTCCATTGCTACCAGAAGATTATGCATGTTCACTTTATTTGCATCAAATCATTGTAGTACAATGACTATACACTTTACCTTATTGAGTTCTATTATATTCTATATCGTACAATCACTAGAACTTGTTGTCACAAACCCCACTCATTATTTCCTTGGAAAGGTTTGCCACTCAAGAAGAATCATTCTTATCTCACTTGAGGAGAAGGAATCAGCAAGAGAAGGCATGGATTCGTAAGAATACTTCTTGATCTACACAGCTACCATGAATTGATGCTGCACTCGAGATTTTTATTTTCTACAAGTAAGGAAGAGTCGTCTTCTATTCTAAAGGTGCTTAAGGCAAAGCAACATCAAAGTGGTCCACAACTTCCCTTAGATGATGTATTTTGCCAGATAAATTGTAGGTCTTTTATCATAGCCTCAGGGGTGAATTTGATTGAGACAAATCAAGAGACATGTTAAATGCGTAGGGAACTTGGCTGCCCACTCGGTTATTGATTATTATAACGATGGCTTCCTTGATTTTAATGGGATGATGCGATGGCTTCCTCAACATTTCTCATGTCTTGGTTTGTCTGCTTATGAGTCCTTGAAGAAGTTGGGTGCAAATTTATTTTTGATCATGATTAATACTAATGATGATGTGGAGAAGTTAATCTCTCGAGGAGTGGATCCTGTGGGCACTGGATATCTCCTTAATCAATACTATACTTCTACTTTTTCTCCTGTTATGGTTTCAACGTGTTGGTTCTCTCTATTCCTGATGTACCATTGGATATGTTGGTCTATGAGTTCTTAGTCTCTATACTCCTAGTTTTTCTCCTGGTATGGGTCAAAATGTTGGTTCTTTATTCATGATCTACCAGTGGATATGTTGCGTCTGGGTGTTTGATAATGGTAATACACTAGTTCTAGCAACTACCGGTCTCGAGTTTGAGACCGCCCAGAATCGCACTCTGAACTGTTGGGCGTCAAATCCCACAGACGCAATGTAAAGTGGTTGGCGGAAGGGCCCAACCGAGCAATGTAGTGTGGTGCGTGGTCACATGTCCAGTTAGATGCTGCCTAGTGGCGTGCCATTAAAAAGCTATCTATCTATCTATCTATCTATCTATCTATCTATCTATCTATCTATCTATCGCAAATGGATTGGACATGCATATTTCCTACTCTATTGTTAATGGGCCTCGCATTTGTGTCTCTATTCTAGTTGATCACTCTATCCTTGATAGTGTGGTGGTCAAAATTGGCAATTTATACAAGAAGTTACCTTTGACTTTGTTAAATGGTCTAAAACTTACATTTACGTTCCCAAATAATCATACTTCTTCACCTGCTAGTCCTCCATCCTGCACTAGATCTTATATGTCTCCAATTTCTTCAGTCCCTAAAGACTCCACCTATTGCATCTTTTACTATTATCCCTTCACTTATTTCTTCATCTTCAGGCACATATTTTGTTACTACTTCACCTATAATTTTAACCTCAATCAAAAAAGATTTAACCTTTGTCACCACTTCTTCATCATCTACATCGTCTTTTGTCTCTCCTTCAGTGAGTTCTTCCCCAACCTTGGTATCTCCTCTTGTGTCCTCTTTACCTTAGGCGTCTTCAACACCAATGTCGTTTATTGATATATCACATGCTATCATCCCATTTACTGCATCTATGACCCCATCTTGTATGCAAGATGGTGTAGCACCTAGTATAATGGTGGTTGTGGCATCATGCGCTATGGAGGAATCTCATTTTGCGTAAATGGAAGCTCCCATTTTGCGCAGATGGAAGCTCCACTAGCTTGTTATGCACTGGTTTCTTTTGCCTTCAATGCAGTTGGACATGCCTGGTGTATTGAACAAGGTAAGGGTAAGGGGCATAATGATGATTGGAGGTATGTTTCACTTAAGAAGGCAACTAACATGGACTTAGGAGGACAAAGAAAAGTTCAAAACTTGCCCTTAAGAATACTCATATGCAAACAGACAACTTGCTTCAAGAATATTAATGCGAATAGAGAAGAATGTTACAGAATATCAACAACTATGTAAGGAAATTGAAGATGTTAGTACATTGAACTATTGAAAGGGAATGGAGCACTCAATGATGTAGTGACATTAGTGATGCATTTTCTACGGTTTTTTATATGCACAAAGAAAATGGGAAGGCATGCATCAGAGAGAAATAATTCTATATAGTTAGTCTTGTGCCATGCACAATTGAGAGTGAAATATCCGCCCTTGTGATTGATTAACTCTGCATTCTGCTTCCTCAGCTGAAGATTGATACCATCTGAAATATGAATTAATCATCTGCCTCCATTAAGCGAACCGAGATTGAAGTTTTGGAATAAGCATCATACAACACAATCTAAACTACAAAACTAACAAGATGTATGTAATTCCATCCTCATCAAGGCCGATCTACCTAAAACTTACAAAAGAACATGGATCTGAAGAAAGTCCCTAGTTCATCATCACTCAAAATGGAAAAAACTCTAAATAGCGGAATCCCCATGCCCTTTGAGCTGGTTCACATGTAGTGAAGGCGCCATGACCGTCCTGTAAAAAGGCTCACCCTTTTACACGGACGATCACCTGCCATCGCCAAATAGCACAAGGCATGGCCCCTCTGGGGCAATGGTTGCATGTGAACCCAGCCTTACCTCTAAACCTAATACAACCGTGAACTCCCCCTCCAAGAATATTCCGCAACACATCCAAAAACCGCACCCTCCAGCCCTAGATAATGCCCTACCCCAAAAAATTGTTAGCAGGCAAGCATATTCTTGACATATTCGCCCTAAACCAAGGGATTTAAGGGCAACCCAAAAATCAACAATGTTACGACGTGTACAAACAATATACAGAACTTCATCATGGTCCACAAGAGATATTTCAAGCCAACACAGCTTCGGAGCCGGGCTATGGCATCTGTACATGAATTAACCCTTCTCTGGGTTGCAGGTCATCGTTAGCAATACTAGGACCCGAATCTAACCATGGCGCTCAACAATCACTTGCTTGCAGTATGTATAATTATTCAATCAGTGGCAGCTGCTTCCCTTCCATTTATCGTGCTTCACGGTTAGTATCTAGAGGGGCTTCTTGTGCATCTGTGGCATGTGTTTATAGGTAGTGAATGCAGGAATTGGGGATCAATGTAAAAATAGAGGAATGAGCCATTTTACCGAAAGGTTGAGCAACATGTCTGGATCTCTGGGTTATTGTATGTAAGTTCTTAAAAACCCTCTATGGTGGTGGTGTCCTTATTTTTGTTGCTGTTGCTATCTTCGTTGTCATCGTCGTTAATTTGAATCTATTCTAAATGTAGAGAGATTGGTAACGGAGCTTCAGATTCATGGTTCATGCCCCTTTCCAAACAGGTATCTATTCATTGGGAAAATCCTACAGCAATCTGCTTTGGAGCTTTTTTTTCACACATCCTTTATTTCAGGTGCAACTGGTCTGTAGTAAGGTAAGCAGGAATTCTGTAGATAGCGGTTAGAGTTGCTATTAGTGCCAGTTAACGTGAGCTCAAGGGAAGAAACAATTCAGGTGAATTCTATTCCAGAGCTGAAAGGTGGATATAGCATTGTGGGCCTGTCGCAGGTATGGTGTGATTAGCAAACAATTGTCATGTTTCTATAGTTCCATTTTGATTGAATATTAGATATAACCAGATGTTTTTTTTATTATATTATTTAAAACAACTCAAATGATATGTATTCAAACTCCTAGCTGTAAATGGTAACGAAAATGGGTGCTTCAGGTGCCGTTGGAGTAACTTTTTAAAATTGGGTAGTTGAGGAATCTATTCTGTCATATTTATGGTGGACGGGATATGTAATATTTGTGGCCTACCATGATTTTGATAAAAAATGTAATGATTATAGGGTGCGCCATTCTCCTTATAGCGCTTGGGTTTACAGCAAGAATCTAACCTAGATTTTGATGTCTAAAGACAAGCCTTGGTAGCTATTTATGCTGCTAAATGATGAAAGGTGAAGAAAGTTAGACTATTGTCTTCATCTAGAGTATCTTTTAACTCCGCAGAATGTCTCAATAGCAGAACTGTGACGGACAGACTCAATAATGGCAGGCCGTCATCAAGGAATTAGTGCCCATACTTTTTGTGGTGGTTCTTTGTTGAATAGAGTGCCTTATTGCATGCTCTACTCTGACAGTTTTCATCTTGATGTATGATTTACTTGCTCCTTTAGCATGTGTAAAACAGGTGTTTCTATTGTTTCCCACCATGTAGAACTTTTGTGATATGTATTTTCTGTCTATCTCCATAGGATGACAATATTTATGTTAGCACTGCTTGACCTTTATATTTGTGCTCATAGGATATTGGTTGACATGGTTGTACAGGGTAATCTGATTGGAAGGGGAGTCATCGAGTGGTGTGATGGTCCAGTGGTATGCTCTGTCCTTTTCTGTTGGCAATTAAGAATGCAAAAAGAGTCTAATAAATATCAAGCCTTAGTTTCTATCCCCATTTGAATGAGCAGTAGATAGGTTAGTGGCCTTTAGTTGGGTATGTTCTCCTAAGTTGGTTGCCTACATTTCTATCTTTGGGAACAGTAATAAGTAACTAAGATGCTTGGATGAATAACAGGTTCACAACATGGTCTCCCTCGGAGGTCCGCATGCAGGGATTGGGTCAGTACCAATGTGTACAGTATGTATCATCTTATTCCTAATCATTGTCAAATAAGGCAAGGATTGTTGCATAGATTAGGACAAGTATTCATGTTCTTTGAGCTTAAGGACTTTGAATTCTAGATTTAAGTCGGAAGTTGCACAGTTGTGGAAGATTACTTGTCATCTGTGCTTGATTTGATGAAGATTAATGCCGTTTGCTTTTGGCTTCTAGGTCCTATCCATCTGTGAACTAGCTGATGTAATCATGGAATTGGGTATTTATTCCCGGTTTGTTCAGGTCAGGTTAGGATGGTTTGTGTTTATGAGACATTGTGAATCTTATATCTGTTCATCCATGGTATAGATTAGAAAAATGGTAAAAACTGAATGCAAAAAACTGTCAGTTGTATGAATGTGAAGCTTATAAGAGTTTTTTTTAACTTGCAATTTATAATGATAAAATTATTATTAGCTTCTCGATTCAGTACCATATCGACTTTTGTAGATTAGTTTTCTAATATTATCTGACTCTTTTTTGGTCAATTTTCAGAGTCATTTGGCGCCAAGTGGTTACATTAAGATGCCTAATGTATGTGAGCCTTCTTGCAAGTATGTTTTTGTGAAGCAATATGAAGAGTTTACAAATGACATTAAAATTTGCACTCAAGTTATACCACCACCCATGGAAAAGAACAATTCTATTTGCATATAGAGTTTGTAATTGATAAGGCACCTGCTAGTCTCTAATTTGTGTCATTGTATATTTGTGTCATTGTATATTTTGCATGGCAGGACCTGTCAGCATATTACAAAGGATGCCAGTTTCTCCCAAAACTGAATAACGAGCTTCCACTTTTGAGAAATGCAGAGTACAAACTTCGTCTAAGTAGCATAAATCAGCTTGTGCTTGTAATGGTAAGCAGATTTAGTTTTATTATATTGTTTGTGAGTTTGTACTATATTTTCTCTATGTGCTGCAAATTGCACAATGTTTTCAGCCTTGTAAAGGAACAGCATGACTGCAAAGTACATTCCAATCGTTGGCACTATACTGTGACTTCTCATGATGTCAAGAATCCAAGTTACTTCCAGATTTACATCTGGCTCTATTGAAGGCAATTGAGAATTGCAAAACCTGTTACTGGGCAAAGTATCGTGACCCTTCATGCTTTGCAGCACCCTAACCCTTGAATCCATCTATTATACCTCAGGTGTGGTAGATCCCAATGAATCAGTCGAATCCTGTGCCATATTTGACCATCCCAAACCATGTCCTTCATAGACAATTCTCAAGCCAATTTTCATTGTCCTGTGTTCAATTCTGTTCAATTCCAGAGTGATCTACGGGATTGGAGCCCTTTATTTGTTCTAATGACAGAGAGCTTTAAAGGTGGTGACATTGGTAGCCATGAATAGAGCAAAGAACGGATGCTACTATAAGTCAGCTTATAAACAAAAATGAGTATAACTTGTAGTTGCTAGATCTGGATGGATATGACTTTTATATGCACTATGCTGGAAAGCCATGTTACAGAACGCAAATCAATATGACCTTCACATGTGAGACCATCTTCATTATCTGGTAGAATCTAGATTTATATGATTTCACATATCAACTATATTATCCAATATGCATGGCTCAGGGAAAACTAGAGTGGCATAAATTCCCATAAAAATTTCAGTTGCCTTCCCATCAGTATTATAGTTACTTTCCTACAAATAAATGTTGATGTTTCTTCAATTTTCTTGTGCAGTTTAAAATGGATACGGTACTCGTGCCACGTGAAACAGCTTGGTTCGGGTTCTATAATCCCAACAACATAAGCATGGTATTGCCTATGGAAGAGGTAGGTTGTTATTTAATCATATTCTTTTCTCTCATTGAACATTTACATACTTCCCTTTGTTGTAATCAGACCGATCTGTACAAGGAAGATTGGATTGGACTAAAATCCATGAACGAGGAGGGTAGGATAAAGTTTGTTGAGTTCGCTGGAAACCATCTTGCTGTAACTCAACTTGAAATGAGCGAACACATTGCACCCTATTTGATGTAATGATGAAAAAAAGCAGAAGGAAGTTACGAGACCCGTACATATCCATCATATACTAGAATTTGCACAAATGGTAAAGACTACAAATTTAACCAAAAGCAATACCTGCTTTGAGAAAATTTAAGTAATGAAACAGTACTCACATTTGCTAGGTCCATGCACCCTTGCTTGCAAGTGCAAAAGCAGTGAAGTTTATCTGAGAAAGACAAAAGGAAACTCTGGTACTGAAGTTCTGAAAACAAGATTTTTAGAGAATTCAAAACTGGCGACAGTTAAAATGGATGCTGATATCACCAGTTATGGGTGCTGAGATGCATCTTGTTTGTATTTCAATACCTTATTTGCTCATTCTCCATTATTTAGTGACCCGTTTATGGCAAAAAAGGTGGTGATTTTTTTTTTTTTTTGAAAGATTGAAACTCAATTAAATGTAAACAGTTGTACAACTATAGCTGACAATCCCACGTCCACTATACATCAAATGGATCATGGGAAGATAACCACAAAGCATAAACTCCAACTTCTTAAAATCTATAAAGATAGCCATCCCACACTTGTTGTACAACCTCCTCATTCGTTTCTAAGCAATGAATTTGCTTAGAAAGCCTCAACTCTTAATGGCGTCAACAAACTAGATGCATGAATCCATTTGTCCTGAAAAACCATTAGTCTTGGCCTCTTCCACACGTACCAGCATATCCAACCCTTAGTTATGTGAATAGCTAATTTCAAAGGGCGGGACCATGCCCTGGGATATCTTCCTATTAACACATCTTTCACTGAGACTGTAACCTGAAATGTCTCCCTTTCCCTAAATCTTTCCCATATCAACTGGATCTCCGGACAAAAGACCATACAGTGTTCTAAATCCTCATTTGCATACCGGACAAGTTGCGCTCACATCACTTCTGAAGCCATGCACCACCTTGTTCACCCTTAAAGCCTTGTGCACGACTTGCCACAACAATGTGCAAATCTTCGGTGGCAACACATCACTCCAGACCCATTTCCATACACTTATCAACTCATTCCTGTTAATGTTCATTTCCCACTTACTAGATAAGGTAAGAGTCTCAACACTGGCAAGTAATTTGTAGCATTTAGAAACAAAAGGACCTTCCAATATACTTTGATCCACTGACCAGAACTCACCCACTAGGGGATGTGCAAACTGCGGAATACAAGAGACCACCAGATCCAAAACTTTCTTATCCTGCTCCTTCAGTAAGAAAGCATCCTTAAACACATGCCAAGGAGCTAATTTTCCAGAACGATACCAATCTCCAACAAATTCAATGCCAGCCCTTTTCAACCTCCTCTGCACCCTCACATCTACAATAGAGCATAAGGGTTTACGTTTTCCATCTACACTGATCGGTAGCCACCAGACAGGCATGGCCACTGAACCACATGCCTCCTCATCAAGCTTAAAAGTAGATTTAATATCCTGCCATGCTTTGAGTAGCCCCTTCAGAAAAGGAGATGCTCCAGAGTACGGTTTCAACTCATAAAATAATGCCCATGGCAAATCTGCTCTAAAGGTGGTGATTTTTTACCAAAAAGAGCTAATTTTTATCAGTAAACTAGTCTGCATGCCAAAGAGATTCTGTTGAGCGGAGGAGAGGATTAAATTGAATTGAATTAGACCAAGTAAAGAGTAGAGGCAAATTATATATGGGTATAAACATGATGCCGACTAAGAGTGCATGCATAATTTATGTCAAGATTTTATCATTATCATTTTCCTCTTCATCAAAGTATGCTTTGTCTTCCTTTTCCACTCCTTTTTGTGTTCGAGGTAAACAATCTATTCATAGGGTCATGTTTCGCGCATTTTAAAGGGGCAAAGTGCCCTACGTTTTGGAGATTTTGTGCGGACATTGAGTCGACTGGCATTTTGGATTCCTAGTGTTGTGTAGAACAATATTGTAGAGAAAAAAAATTGAAATTTGGCCACGTTTGGAAAGTATAGGCCTTTGCAGCTGGGGGGTTTAAAGTCCCCCGCCGTTATGTCACTTCCCCCCTTCGCGATGAGGCTTAGCCGTCTGACGACAGTGGTGTGGCCAAACAACCCCCCAACTGTGCCATCTGACGCGCCCGGAGGGCACTCGAGCACGCCCTCCCACCTCCCTTGTTTGGCGGTCAGTCTCTACAAGCGCGGGGGCGGTGCATTAATGTGGCACCTTGAGTAACCTGCGGATGCGGTATACGAAGCCTACCACGTCCATAGGTTGCCTCCTACAGCGCCCTCAGCCAACGGTAATGTGCCCTAACTGGCCCCAATTTCTCCGAAATATCATCCTAATCCCTTTGAACATCCGCCAATTCTTCAGTCACTGCCAGTGTTCACTAACGGCTAAGACATTCCTTGCCCCAACTGTGGGCCTTTAATTCTGCCTTCAAGACCGATATTCTTGAAAATCTACGGTGCCAGGACCGCATCAGCCTCATCATTTCCCTTTCGCCTTTAAATTGAGGAGCACCGATGTCTTCATTCGAAGCCGAAGCATCTTTGATCAATTCGAAGCGCCAGAGGTAAGCTCAATTGGCTCTTGTCTTCTTCTTGGAATTTTATCAGTTACTGACCTGTCTGTGTTTCATGAACAGAGTTCTTGAACAGAGTTGATCATGGACCACCCCCGAAAAACAAGCTTCCCAGGACGCAGGCCGACATGGGACACTGTTAGATCCGAGAGGAGGGTCACCCCTTCTCCTGGTAAACGCTCTCGCCCGAGTACACCTCCTAGCCCTTGCAGCTCTACTACCTCCGCTACTCCAAATGTTTTCTCAGTGCGCAACTGTTTGGTTGACACCGGCCGAGGTCACCGCAGTGATTGGCTCATCTCTGCATGTCGAGGAGAGCCCCAAAATCGTATCATAGGTTGAAGTGGCCTGGTCTGACGCTGAGTTAATCCATTGCCAGATTGTGCTTTCGGAAGGGGACAATGTCCTATTCCAGAGCCCCGTGGGGCCTTGACCGCCCCTCAGATTCCTGCAAGGCCTCTCCTGGACGAAGCCCCTTCGGATTTTTCCCTTTGCTTTCGACGTGGATATGGCGGGTATGCCCCCCTCCCCTCTCCCAAAGTTTCTGAGTACATTGTGCTATGGCCTACAGACATAACTTTTTCTGTACAAATCTGTTCTATTGGGCCTATGGTCGAAAATTTTCTGATCGCCTACGGGCCATCCTGTTGTATCAGCCCTCGGGGCTTTGAATGTTAAAAAAGAAAAAAAGAAAAAAAACAATGGATAATGCCAGACAAAATTGAATCTTAAACCTTTGATTTTATATTAATTATAAAGTGAATAGTGCAAATGCACTTTTTCTGGTCCATCATATGACGACTTGAGTATTAATAAGGAATTTTCCTCCAGTGCATATTGGCCGCCTACTTGTGCTCAATAAACTTGCATGTTTTATGTTTTGTGAGTATGGCTCTATTTCTAATAAGATGCAAGCATAACAAATACAGTCAAGTCTTTATTCACCTTTCTAGAATTTCTCTTTCTTCTAGTAAACGTTTAAACTTGCATTTTCATCGTCTTTCTCAATTTATCAGAGTGATGTCGACTATATCAGAATTTATGTACTTTGTCTTATTTTTACCAGAAAATTATCCTTTTTGCATATTATATGCATGCAATCAACTTATAATCAATTGAATCAGGATAATTGTTCACTCAATTCCCCTCACCATGTCCTTGTGCACCCTACTGCTTTCGGCCTATTTTTGAATTACAGCAAGGAAGGTTTGGGTGGAGCTTATGATTAGTTTGCCAAGCTCATTCTCTCATCTCATTTGGAAAAGCACATTGGAAGATCCAACATGCTTAGTTCTACTACATCCCTGTGAATGCGAATGACATCCTCAGAATCACCTCCATATTCGATCGTGATCCCAGAGGACAAGATAACATCGCCAAAGTGATCCCAAAGTTCAGAATAATAATATCTTGGAACCTAACCAGAGAGCTCTTCCAAGGAGTAAACAACATGATGATCGTGGAGGCATTAATCCAATGGCATGGATTAAGTCTCCTCGTTCACAGCCCGATCTTTCAGTCGGTGATCCCGGAGGCAGGGATAACCACACCTCCATGCCGTGATCCTGGAGGAGGGGAAAACCTCAAAGGCCCACCTGGAGTGCAAAATAACAAGGTCCTGAAACCTAACAGAGAGCCCTCTCAGGCGTAAACAAAAGCAGATCGTGGAAGGGGGGGGATAACAATAGTGATCCTGACATCCAACGACCTTGATTAAGTCTCGTGGTTGATCATTGTGATCTTCTTGACGGTGATCCCGGGACATGGAGATACGGTCGATGATGTTGGCTGTTGTGATCTAGGAGAAGGAGAAAAGGTGAAGGTCCTGAGAGGTTCCCAGGGGAGGGGATAACCGCATATGAAATCGTCTCCAATATCAGCCACGCGGGCACAAGATCTCGAAGCTGAGGATCCCGCACAGTGATCCCAGAGGTCAATATAACGTTGGTCGATATCAGACGACAATATCGAGCAACATGTTGTGATCCCAGGAGCGGGGATCACTCCTAGGTGCTTAATGGGATCCGCTAGGTGGGGAATGGTGGCCGAAATCGAGGACAATATCAACCATCTTACTATAATCCCGGAGGTCAAAATAACATCATGGAAAACCTAATTAGAGGCAGGATCCTCGAGGTGAGGATATCTTATTTGATCCCGGAGGATGGGATCCTCATGGATGGCTGGGATGTGGCAGGGCACTTGACAACTGAGATCGACAAAAAGGTACCTAGAGTGTGTCAGTACGGGGAATGGGAGGTCCGATACAGAACCTGCTGAGAAATGGCCGAGATTCTGAAGGATAGAATTCTCATCTTCAAGATCACTGAAACCAGGGTAAAGATAGCTTGAGCCGCAAGGTCACCGAAGCTCATCCTTTTACGGTAACGTAGGTCATCGAAGCTCGTCCTTTTACGCTAAGGAATCCGTCAGGATCCCAGAGGATAGAGTTGTCATCTTCCAGATCACTGAAACTAGGCAAAAAATATCTTGAGCCCGTCCTTTATGGTTTTGTCATCATGCGTCCCTTTCCAACGATGCATCCATCAAAGTTCATTTCTTTTGTTAAAAAACAAAATTCGATTAGGTTGTTTATTTATTTTTTCCTATTAGGAGTTGTTCCTTTTAAGGTTACACTTTGTAAAAAGAGGTTCATTGTGGGTTTTAACAAGGGAAAATTCCAAATATACCCCTCAAGTTTGCAAATATTCGAAAAAATACCCCTAGAAACAGGGTATTTGGCTCAAATGGCAATAACGTTTTTGTGATCGATCAAATATAAAAGTTGCCTTCACAAAACCTGTAGATAAGAGTAAGGCCTATCTAGTAGCAGTGGAATCATCTAAAATGGAGTTGGAATCTTCAAGTTACAATAGTTTAAATAAGTGCTATAAAAAATAACTCAAGTGAGCATAACTTGTGCATAACAACTCCGATTTAGACGAATTTGATCTTGTTGGAAAGATCTTATGCTAATCTATAATGTTTGTGAAGGAGACTTTTTAAATTTGATCTATTTGATCTTGTTGGAAAGATCTTATGCTAATCTATAATGTTTGTGAAGGAGACTTTTTAAATTTGATCTTGTTGGAAAGATCTTATGTTAATCTATAATGTTTGTGAAGGAGATTTTTTAAGTTGAGATCCCATAAAATTTTTATTGCCATGCTTACAAAAATATCCTTCATTTGGAGTGTATTTTTAAAATATTTGCAAACTTGAGGGGTATAATTGGAATTTTCCCTTTTAACAATTCTTAAAAAAAAAAGGCAACCCTCCATTTCTTTTAATAGCAACTTGGTAGTCATATTTGAAAACCCTTGTATTTGTACAATTTGATGGTAGAATTTTATATATTTGTAGGGAATCACACTTTCATAGTCTATATTTGTTTTGATTCCTAATCTTAGTAGCATAGGGACGTTATATATTCTAAGAATATGCAAGGAGCATTTTTGCAAGTGAAAAAAAGTATTTGAAGAGCCTTAATTTTGGCATACGATGCAACGGCAGTGCCTTCAAAATCTCTAGAGATTCTTCAGATATATACATGGAATTTTTGGGATAGTTAGAAACCTGAATCTTCTCAACATCACGTAATGTATTCTCGCAACTACTTTACACACCATTCAAAAGTCGACCTGACAATGTATGCACAACCAAATAAAATGGAGAATTTGTAAATCTGTGACTTCAGGGTTACCGCTTGCTGTGGTATTTATAGCACTGCAAGGGCAAGTGTCTATAAAGAATCTTCTCCATTTATTACTGAGGTCAAAAAAGGCTGCAGGAACTGCAATAGTTAGCACAGTAAGAGCAGTCTTTAAGTGGATAATGGGCAGACAAATGTATTACCTATAGAATCATTCTCATAAACATGCTACCATCCATTTACCAGGAGCTCTCTGGAAGTTTTCCACCTAGTGTGTATTGCCTAAAATTACCTGCACCATGGAAAGGCCTTAATAACCCAATTAACAGTTCAACAGAAACAGGAAACGTTGAAAAAATCACCATCAACTATCCTGCTGCTTCAATGGACCATAACCTTTAACAACCCAAGGATGACAAGCTACAACATCTAAAGTCAGACGCTGATCTGGATCTGCCAACAGTACCACTAAATAGTGAGCCAAATGCAAATCATCACGTCATAAAGAATAAATTTTAAACGCCATGGGCAACCTTTGTGAAGTATCCCTTCAAGCAAGTTCCTAAGATCTGAATTCATATCATCGGGAAGAGCAAGAGGATCTTGGATAATCTGCAGGAACTCCAGAGAGTAAGAATAGCGTGAGTCACAAAACAACTAGATAGAAGAGGCAGCAAATTTCCTACCCTGTCAAAAGTTTCTTGCAAGGTTTCTCCCAGAAAGGGGTATCTACCCAACACCATACAGTACAACGTAACACCTAATGCCCATACATCTGCTGCTTTTCCATGATATGTTTCACCTGGTTTGACAGGAACAGGACATTCTAGCATTTTAAATTAATACAGTTAGATTACATGCAACCATACTATGGTTAATTTTTTCTTTTTTTATCTTACCAAGACAACACTCGGGAGCACTAAACACAGGAGTACCAGGAGATCTCCGCAGTGTGTCATTGTTGTTCTGAAAATGGACAAGGACAATCTTAGGCCACCACAAAAAACTCCAATTAGAGTCCACTTACTAATTTAATTGTATAAAGCTAACATCAAAAGCACTCACTATATGGCTTTTTCCAGTCTCACCTCAAACGAGCGACTTACACCAAAGTCTCCAATTTTAATGTGGCCATCGCTGCTAATAAGCAAGTTCTCCGGTTTGATATCTCCATGAACAACATTCTACATCCACATCCGAGATTAATGAAATACACGATGAGATTGGAAAATCATAAGCAGCATAGCATGTTCCTTGAGTACATGTTTATGAAGGTACATAAGTCCTGCTACAATATCTCGGAAATATCTTCTAGCTGTGGCTTCCCCAATCCCTCCAGGTGGCCCAGAACCTTCAAATAACCATCTTCCTTCAACATACTCCATTACTGCATGATCATGAGCATCAAGCAATTAGCACAATTGAAGATTATGGCTATTTAGTTGCATCTTTTGTGGACATCTTTCCATACCCATGTAAAGTTGGTCACTTTCAGGATCATCTATTACTTCAAGCAAATTTACAATGTTTGGATGATCAAGTTGCTTCATGATCTCAACCTGAGCATTCATTGAATAATTAGCCACAGAAAGACAAATGAGAAAAATGGTTACGCTAACAAGCACATAACCTAACCTCTCTCATAACATCCATCATTGCTGTCTCAGAAGGTGCAACTCGGAGCTTACGAAGACGAGTTTTGTTGAAGACCTGCATTATTGAATATGAATAATGGTTCGCATTCCCAATCACTTGCAGCCAGCACGGATTACAGGGCCAAATTTATTACCTTGATAGCATAAAGTTTGTGATCCTTTTTGCTCCGATGTAGAACCTGAGTATAAACAGATTAGAGTGATGCAATTGTCTCCTTGTTATCAAAGTATATAATTTTTAGTTACCAACTTACCACTTTGCCATAACTTCCAGTGCCAATCTTACATTCCCGCACATATTCGTTGATCATTTTATTGCCATCAAAATCCTGAAATATTCCACTACATTGAACATCCATTGAAAACGAAAAGGCAGAACATTGATTCATTACCTCAGAGCGAACAGCATGACGAGTTATCTTAACAGGGGGCCTTGATGCTGAAAGACCCTTCCACTCCTCAACATTTTCATCCCCCTTCAACTCCTTGAAGTGCTGATGTTGCTGTTCTTTACTATGGTTACTAGAACCATCATCAAAAGAAACTAAATAGCTAAGAGGGTTAACAATCGGGCTAGTAGATTTATCAGCTTTTCCTATACCATCGCCACTGGAAACACCCAACAGATGATCTTTGGAGTACCGCTTCAAATTGTCCTGATCTGTTGACTTTTCTTGGGAAGCAGGACCCCGGTGCCATAATCCGAAACAATCACAGCAGCCCATAGATCAAAACGCAATTTTCACAAATTTGGGTTGTAGGAAAAGCAAAGGACTCCATTCTTATGAGACTGAGAGGATGGATATTCCGGCATACACAAGCCATGGCTTCCCATGCGGGCGGCCATGATGCCATGACCAAAGCCAAGGGTAAAACTGGAAATGGCTGATAACGGAAAACGCAATCAACCACGTCAAAGGTAAGACCTTGTCTAATAAATTGCAAAGGTGGGGGCAAATTGTATAGGCACGTTCCCATGACCCCTGGCTCCAAATTCGACTCTTAAGGAATCAAGGCATCAGAAGTCCACGAAAACGCCGTGTATTTTTTTTTTGCTATATGGCTCAAACATGTCAAGACACAAAAAATCGGTTAAGTCCAAACAAACACCGTGTATTTTTTTTTGGCTTAAATACGACGGCGTGCGTTATTTATGATGCTCAAACAAATTGTATATGCATGCATTTTTGGGGTCCTGAATTCCCTAGGTACAAGTCGGCCTTTCAAGTTGTGCTAGTAATTGGGGTGTCCATTCCCTGACCCTGTGATTGGCAGTACCTGAGGGCCCTATTGAGATCAATTATTTCCTCTCAAGCTTGCTCCAAAAGCCAATAGGCATGACGACATGCCCAACTTGGACCCCATTTAGCATATTATAAAAGTCTTTCACTGCTTTAGAGGAGGCCACAGGTATTGAATTAAAGAGGCCAACCACAAATTTGGAAGTACCCCCATTTTGCCCACTCATGTATAACATTTGCATACGAATGTGATACAAGAGAGGGTAATTTATGTTTCATGTAGGCACGCCTAATACATCAAGCAAACTGGGGTCTTCATTCCTGATTTTTGACCAATCAGATCTTGCCACGTTGAGAACGTTAATAATGACAATCGAGGTGGGCATTCTTGATTGATCTTGGGCAACACGCTGCAGCAGGTTCGATCTAAGGATTGTTTGCTTGACGTCGTGGAAGCGAAGGTGATCCTGCATTCCCGCACAGCAGCCCACCTGCAAAATCCTCGCGCCTAAACGGCGCTCCCGGATTTTGCAGGTGAGCTGTTGTGCGAGAATGCAGTCCCACCTTCGCTTCCACTATACAACAAGGAGAATGCACTCATCCAATTGCTCGAGGGTTGTATTTGAGTGATTATGCATTCTTTTGCTCATGCATATACAAAAATAATGTCACGTCCTCTGTGAAATTATCCTAACATGATTGAATGGTAAAGTGCTAAAAAGTCTGAAAGGTGTGGTTGATGACGTCATAATGATGGGAACATATATGATATGCCACAAACCTTAACTTATGTACAATTTGACAAAGAAAAATACAGCTAAGCAGATCTATGTCCGACCTCTCCCTCCTATGCTTGTAACAAAAACAAATACTTCGTTTTGAATCTTATACCTTCACTCCATTTAGAGATCATATAAGGTTAGGTACATGGGTTTATCAACTAAAACTTCCAATAAATAGACCTTATACATCAAGGTCATTTCGCCATGTGTTTCTTAGCATTTGTTTCTTTCTTGACCTTATATATTCACAAAGATATGTGAGTTTTAGAAGAGGTAGATCCAAAAGCTTGTTTAGAGAGATGCAAGTAATATTATCTTAGGCAATCAAAGTTTGAGGAGAAGAGAAATGCATGCTTTTGTCTTTCACTTGAGCCTCTAAACAACAACGACAATGGTGCAGTTCAAGCAGATTTTCGTGCTCGTGTCCCACTTCTCAATAACCTACCAAGGTGAGCTCCTCCTTGTTCCAAGATCTTCGACTGGCTACTTTTTAGTAGGGATTTTCTAAATACTAACTCTCAGCAAGATGCACCTTCTTGATGCAGCCTTCTTTCATTTCAAAATTCCTACTAATACTCCACCCTTGATCAAGAAATGGATTAAAGCATGGCTACAAGTCAAAGTAATGTTCACTTGGAATAGAGGCTTTTTTTTTTTTTTTTTTGAAGAACTTGTATCAATGTATTAAAAGAATAACAGTATTACAAGATGAGCGAGGAGTAAGAGAAGCTGCCTCGAGGAGACAGCAGTACCCCACCACTCCAACATCTCTCAACTACTACAACTGAACAAAATTCCCATCAACATCTACTATCC
>JAANSK020063242.1:0-16920 GCA_011763485.2 Isoetes engelmannii | reverse complement strand
TGGCAGGGAAACTTACCTGACCCAGATTCTCTTTCACCATTGTACTTCTCCTAGACAGCACTTCAAATACTTAGTTTCCATCTTGAAATCTTGACTTTCTTCATGTTGCCACTTCAAGGGGCAACAACATGCATGTATAGAGATCTCCAATTGACTACTATACTCCATATCATAGCACCTACGTTGCATTCATATCCTTTAAGAATGTTTATCCTGAATCATCCAACATCGAAGGTGAAGCTACTGCCTCGGGTCATTTATACAAGCCGAGCTGCAACATGTAGATTTGTGATGGCAATGCATTAGCTTGTATTTGCCATGCATCTAAACTTCTGAGCGGATTTAATTTGGTATTATTTTTTTTCAAGAATTGGGATGCTCATCCTCCCAAGTGCCTCACTCATCACTTGCTAATGTTGCAGCATGATTGCAGGAGTGCTTGGTCTTGATGGCCATGCAAAGAAAGCAATATCACATATCATGTATTGGAAAATAAGTAACTGTTGTATAGCAGCCACTATAAGGTCTTGTGAGTTGTGCATGAGATAAGGGAGAAAAAAGAATAGTTGTGCTCATGTTGCCCCTCGATATTACTTCATAAGTTGATGTTGTCTGTCAATAACATTTTTTCTACACAGCAAAGTAGATCTAAGTCCTAAATAAAGCATTAAGTAATTGATTGTCGTTAATAAACTTGAATAGTCATAGTTCATTTAACTTGTGCAGATATTCTCCATGGCAACTATCTATTGCAGTGACTTCAGGTCCATTGCAAGGTCTTGGGTGCAATGATGCAAATACCTACTGATCCATGTGATTATATTGATTGTATTGGAGGCTTCATAAGATATCGAGAGCAACTTAAATTGTTCCTTGCTTTGTTTGCAATGCACAAAATAGCATGCCTACTTTAAACATTCCTAAATACCAACTCCAAGAGCCTCAGTCAATAGCACAAAACATGTATGGGCCAATTCATACTGCCTTTTGCACCTTACAATATATTCAAAACATCTTTTATCCTGCATAGGTCCAACGATCTTCAAATCATTCATAAGTTTTGCCACCTTGCATATAATAATCTAAACCAAAAAGAAATGCAATATAGCAAACACCTTTCAGAAATGTCAATCCTTGTTTGGTAATTTCATTCTAGCAATTAAAGATGGCATGTCCCAGTCCAACAACTACATGGTTATTGTGAGCACAACAGTACCAAGTAAGAAAATTAACACAGCCACTTAGCACCTAACAAACCTAAATGCAATGAACCCAAGATATTTGTTGTATCAAAGAACGACTTCTTGGTGCATTTTAAATTTTTTTATGTTGAGCAAGACGTTCCTCAATTCTTATAGCAAAAGTATCATTTGGATATAGTTGAATGTCAAACAATCTAACTGCTTCAAATAGTAATACAACTCCTCCATTTCGCAATTCCATATAAATAGAGTTGGTTCCTTCATTTCTTAAAGAGAAACCTACAGCCACAACATAATCAAAGTATTTCTGTCTCGCTTATTGGCCACTCACGTCAATTCCTAGCCTAGCAGATGGAGATGAAGAGACTTCTAAGAATGTCCCACAAAAGGCGCACAAAGTTTCAAGGGAATTTCAAGGTATTCTGCTAAAGTGTATTTACAGGCAGATCATTTCTAGTAAGTGGATCTGTAGAAAATATATAATTGCTAGTTCCAAATAAAACTATAATGGTAGTGTGTATATTTAATGGCATAGGAATGTAATATAAGAATGCACTATTTCTATTTGATGAGTGGTAAATAAGTACCTTTACATGAGTTTCATGACCAGTACAACATAAGAAGGAAAATATCTAATTACTGTGTTTGCAACCACAGTAACGTTCCCTGGATAAACATTCCCAGCACTTCCTTCAAAAGGACCATTGTGTCCGCTAGAGAAAGCAACTACAACAACCTTTGAAAAAACTGTAAAGATCCAATTGGACTACATTGCAAAACAAAAGCTTCAATGGCCAGACAAAAACGCGTTTGTTGGCAGCCGTGTTATCAGGCAGAGCACAGGATTCAACCCACTTGATGGCATTATCCGTAACAATAAGAATATATCGAGCACTTGTATTCCGAGCTGGAGGATCAACAGGACCAACAAAGCCATACCCCATTTACTAAAGGAGAGGGGTATGGCAACTGGTGTTAATGGAAGAGCGTCATGGATCATGGTTTGGCCTACCCGTTGACAAACATCAAAAGTGCGAGCGTGAGCGTAAGTGTCTTTTGAACATCATGGGCCAAGAGGATTTTTCGTGTCGTGTTATCACCATTAAGATGGCCACTGCCCAAGCCTTCATGGGCTTGGCGAACAATGTCTGGAATTTCATGAGAAAGGATACATTTCCGCAAAATATGCTCAAAGTTTCTTAGGAGATAGCACAGTATCTACAATTGGAAAAGGGCCACAAAGTAAATATTGTTGATAGTCATGGAACTAGTGTGGCGTGGCCGTGACAAAAAAGAATTATGCATCAAGAAAAGTATCTGAAACACCTATAGATAGACGCATCATCCATGTGGATGCATGAGAGGTAATCAAGAACGGTATGAGATTTGCCTGGTTTATGTATAATTTTGAAGGGAGCAAACTCTTGCAAGAGGATAACCTAGTGTGTTATGCGGCACTTCGGTGTGGTTTTGTTGATCAATATGAAAGAGCTTGACAATTCAATTTGATTTGACTACCTAAGAGATAGTGTTGTAACCGGCCCATGGTAGACCGCTCGAGTATTTGATCCTTGAATGTGCTTGTGGGCCGTTCCCGAGACACCGGCATAAATGGGTAGAAGCAACTACTCATAAACATCTAGACGGTTTTGCCCAGTTGGTTAAGGGCATGTCGGTTAGGAACGTTACATTTGGTATCAGAGCAAATCTTGAGCTCGAGTCTCCATGGGTGCCTTGCTTACCTTGGTAACATTGGTAACCATCCAGTCAGTGGTATACTGGTTAAGTCTTCGATGCTCGAGGACGAACATAGCTCTAGTGGGAGAGATTGTAACGGGCCCATGGTAGACCGCTCGAGTATTCAATCCTTGAATGTGCCTGTGGGGCGTTCCCGAGACACCGACATAAATGGGTAGAAGCGTCTACTCATAAACGTCTAGATGGTTTTGCCCAATTTGTTAGGGGCATGTCGTTTAGGAACGTTACAAGTGTCAAAAGTGTTGAACACAAAAAATGAGACCCAAAGCTTCAGGCTCCGTGGCATAATAATAATTCTCAGTGGGTTTGAGTTTACGACTGCAAAACAAATAGGCTTGTCCTGGTGGAATTCATGTTCCTAAGACAGAACAATACCAATTGCAAAGGCCGAAACATTAATATGGACTCATGGAAAGCAGCATCCTCTTGGAAATTCCATGCCCAAATAGACTCATCACCCATGAGTTTGTGGATAGGATCAGCTTTAGCAGCTAGTCCAGGAATGAGGGTAGCATAATAATTAACTTTATCAAGGAAGGATTTGGTCTCCTTAATATTCGTGGGAGCTTGAGCTTTAAGAACACAAACTGGTTTTCGCATGATCAGTGGTAATACATGTTTGCTGACAACATGTCCAATAAGGATATCAAAAGTGACGCAAAAAGTACATTTCTCGTGATTGAGACTGGTTCCAGATTCATCAGATTTCTGAAAGACTAGCTCCAGTTTGGAAAGAT
Organism: Isoetes engelmannii; assembly: GCA_011763485.2. Taxonomy (NCBI): domain Eukaryota; kingdom Viridiplantae; phylum Streptophyta; class Lycopodiopsida; order Isoetales; family Isoetaceae; genus Isoetes; species Isoetes engelmannii. The sequence continues at coordinate 13,223 of JAANSK020063242.1, read as the reverse complement.
GGTCTTCCATGGTGCTGTAAGCTATAAAGTCGTCTTGAAAGACTTGACAAAAAACATTATCTTTCATATAATCCCGAATAACAGAAAGCATAATGCACTGAAAAGTGGATGAAGAATTTGACAAACCAAAAGACATCACTTTATAGGCAAAAGTGCACCACAATTGGTGAAAGTAGTCTCGAGGTGATCTGCTGGTCGAATCGAGATTTAATTGTAGCCATGAAAAAAGTATATTTTATGGTCTGCAACCTCTTCAAAACCGGAAAATGGTCACGCTCCGTGACTAAATTGAGTTTGCGGTAGTCCACACAAACACGGATCTTATCGTTTTGCTTTAGAGCAAAATTGAGCTCAATTACCATGAATATTTGACCTCATAAATGAGACCGACAACAAAAAATCTATCAATGTCAGCTTCACATGGTCATGGTAGTTTGGGTTGAGCCTATACTGTCGTTGCTAGATCGGCCGTGAGTCAGGTTTGGTAGGAATGATGAGTTCCCCTAACTCTTTCTTGATGCCCCGTAAATATTTGTAGCTTCAAGCAAAGATGCGTTTGAACTTTTTAAAGAGCCAAATAACCGGCTCCTGTAAGGTTTAGGGAGGTTGGTTGCAAAACGAATGGGTTGATCGTGTCCCAAATCAATAATCTCCACTTCAGAAGTTTGAATATGTGAAATGACATCAGCATCTGTGACAATATGGGCCGATGACTGCAACAGGACTGGTGGTTCAGCGCTAGCTACTTTGAAGAACAATGTTGGTTGATCCTTATCAAGAATAGTTTGCTTAAGCGTGGGGACAATATCCACGGGAGAATGATTTTGAGCATTGTTCTCATCACGGGGATGCATGAGTTGTACATGATGGTAAGATTCATAGGGATCAATGAAAGTGGCAATCACATTATCATTATCGAGAGTCATGTCTCTCCAAGGATTGACATATTCAGAATAGGCCCTCTCGTCCTCTTCTTCCCTGCTGTGAACTTTGTTTTCCTCGGACTGGTCTTCTTTCCAAGTTGCTCGTCCTCTACTGTCAGCTTGTTCTTGCCCTTGGGATCTTCCCGATTCTTAGTTCTTATATCTGCCTTCTCCTCCTCCAATATCTGCTTCTTTTGCCTCTTGAGCTCTTTCTTCTTTTGCCTTTTCTCCTTCTCGGTCCGTTTCTCCTGGCGCTCGATGTTTCTCAGGTGTCGCGCCTTCTTCTCGAGCTGAGTGGTGTCCTTGTTTTGGGCCCTAAACTGTTCCAGCTTCTATTGATACGTAAGAACCTGGGCACTGGCGTACTCGAGTGGAGTCATCTTCTTTGCAGTTTGTTTGGTGCGGGCCATACGTTGAATTTCGGCAATCGGAGCAAAGGCACCTAGAAATCGCCTCACGAGCGGGAGAAGCGCATAAAAGGAAAAACCTTAATTTTTTATTTTTTTTTTTGAAGGACTAAGTCACCAAAATATTAAAGACTAATAATGGTACAAGCTGAGTGAGGAGGAAAAGGAGCTGCCCCGAAGAAGCAGAGATACCTCAACACTCCGCAAAAAATGACTCCACACAAATACCAGACCACCTGCATCACTGAACACACACGAACTCACCACCCTCGTCCACAATCCTCAGAATATCCCGCCAGATGAAGAACTTGCTCTCTGCTGAACCAGAGAATTCTAGGAAACTCTAGAATAGCTTGTACCTAAGCCGAGGGACAAGGAAGGCCGACGGCTGTTGAATCCCCTGAAAAACCCACAAGCGGCGCCGCTTCCAAATCAAGATAAACTCTAATTTTTGAGATGGGTCGATGTACTTTGTTATAGGTTTGGGGATTTTTAGGGTTTGGCATGGGAAATTGGTATTATCTAACTATTCAATAAACATGTGTATTACTACTCTAAAGAATTAAGTTCTTTAGAGAAATTTATTTCGATATGGGTTAGGGTGCACCACAAGGGCATTAGAATTATTTTAATGGTGCTCTCGCGCACACTAACCCACATGGGACCATTTTAGGCGTTGTTTTGCTAGAAATATTACTCATTTAAGGTTTTAAATGTGAAACCCTAGTGTAAAATGGGTTAAAAAGGTGAATTATCATATCCACTTTATCTTTTAGCTTAATTTTCAAGGTCAACCGAGGCTGATATGGGTTAGGTTGCGCCAGAAGGGCATTAGAATTTTTCTAATGGTTCTGTGGCGCACGCTAACCCATGTCAAGTTAATTTTGGCAAATTTTTGTAGGCTGAGGCTATTTTCTTAGTGGTTTTTCTAACTATCACTATCTAGCTACTCTACGTAGCTAATACTCCTACCCCTTGGAAACAAAAATTTCCCACTTTTCGTTGTTCTTGCTTGGGATCTAGCTCCCATTTTGAGTTTCTAGGATAGTTAGAACTATGGGAAATGCTAGTGCTCGATCTTGGTCAACCAAGATCATTGCTTTCATGCCATTATGATGTCCCCAGCTAGTATACGATGCTCGCATTGTATAGAAACTAGAGTTTCCTCCTCGTCGGCCAAGACACCAATGAGAGGTCGTCCATATGACGTGAGATCCTTGATAATGACCAAGGATCCACGTGAGGGGACTGGACGTGTCATTGATCCCGTATCCCGCGGGATCCACCTATCAGTGCAAAAGCATAACGTAAGCACAAACGTCAAACATAACAAATACAACTCGAGGGGTGGAAATCACCATATCATCTGTAAACAACATAGCATCATAACATCAAAGGCAAATCTTACCCAAGGCTCAGACTCGAAGGTATGACTGACGGCTTGGGTCTCCAGAGTTCATTGCAGACAGAATTCATGGCAATGGATTTGGTTGGCAATAGAACATGGTCATTGGGTAGTCCACTTCATCCGCCCCTCCTGTGTATATTTTGCAGATAGGCTGATAAGTCTTGGGACCTGACCATAGTCTGTCGGGTGCGTAGCCAAAGGGGGCTACTCTTGGGTTGCATCTCCCCAGTTCCAATGAGGCAGGAAGGCGCTTCTCCCTTCTAGGAAATCCATGCCCATAGCAGGTGAGCTAGAAGGCTACTACTGCCCGTACACGACTTGAACCCCATTGAAGGTGGCTCCGCCACCCAAGAGGTGGGGATGGTGACATGGCATGCATGAGATGGTGAAGTGGCAAGAGCATTCCCCCTAGTCAAAAATTCTTTGTGAGATGGAGATGAGGAGGATGACGCTTTTGCAGTGAAGATGATGACATGTGACAAGAGGGCGAATCAACCATCCAATGATCATCATTATAAATACAGAAACATCACAACAGAATAGAAATCTGTCTAAACAAACAAGGTTAGCTTCATTGGTCAGTTCTTGGCATTTATGGGTTGGAATGGGGACAGGAATGGCCAATGGCTGAACTCAAAATCAAGAATGGGGCAAGAAACACCTACCAGAACCCTGGCTGGCGGGCATTGCTCCTCTGAAGGCTTCGATAGCTGCTCAAGAATGGGTCGAGACTGTGACATGCGAGTTTCCCAAGAATGGGGGTACCAGATGTGCTTCTCGGGCTGAAGGCGACTGCTGTTGAAGGCGACTTGCTGTGCTGCTGGCGATGATCCGAAAAGGGGGGGCGCTTCTTGGGTTTTCCCCCTTTTATAGAGAAGGCCCCTTTCAGGGCACATTGACCTAGGGTTTGATGGTAATGCGTCAAGCCATGGGATCATGTCATGTGGCAATTAGCATAATATATTGACATGTTGCAACATGTGCAATATATTTGGGTCTAGGGATGCGTCACCCCAAGGACGTGCGGCAAAGTCCTAGGCGCTTCACAGAATTTTTGGTTCAAAAAATGATTTTCTGATTCACTAGAAATATAGTAGGATATATGGCCGACCAAAAAAAGGGCGTATAAGGATTTATCCCATTCATTTTTATAGGGGTAGGATTTTTTCCGGTTCAAAAAACAAAATTCTAGGATTTTTTTTATATGGTTAGTTAGTGTCTTATTTTTAAAGGTTAGCTAACTACTACTGCCTCTAATTATTTAATTAATTATGCATCTAACGAACCAGTCGAAAGAAACGGAGGAATTCAATGATTTCAATTCAGAAAAAACCAACGATCTGAGAATAAAATTTTGGCCCCGAGAGCCACAGATTCGGTGTCACAGTTACTTTCTTGGTAGGTTTGGCCGCTGTGGGCATTTTCCCATAAGCTTGCAAACGGGTACTACAGAGGCAGGCAACACGAATCTGTCTGCAAGCAACTCCACGAATCTGCAAGAACCTCCACAAATCTGCCTGCAATCCTGAAGAGATCAGTTTATTGTCGGTTCATAAGGGCCACTTCAAAAGCAAAATGCTTACATAATTTGAACAGAAGAAAAATGCCTTTTTAATTTTACTTTTGCATGTACAGTTAACAATATTGCCATTTATTTTATTTTATTTTATTTTTGATGCAGCAATGGCATAAAGAATATTGTTGTTTACTTGTTTTTTAAAATGCAATGGCATAGCACTCCCCCTTTGATGCAGCGGTGGCATAGCATTCCTCCTCCACTCCACGGCTCTGAACTTGACATCTTGCAACTGCGATTTGAGGTAAGTTGCTGTCAACACAACACAATCACTTGATTTATAGATTTAACAAGTTTGTTTTGGAAATGAACATAGAAGCAACCTGGTACACTTTACTACGTTTCTTTTTGCTTCTCTTTTCTGTAAATGTGTATCTTAGGAATGTTTTCTTTGGGTCCCCGATGCCTACACCAACCACCATCGATGAATTGTTCTATTAAATCTGTCAAAACGTAATTCATTGTTCTTTCAAAACGTGTAGGTGTAGAAGAGTTGGCGCTGGTCACTTGACAAATTGAGGTAGTGGAAAGTGGAAATTGAATATGTTTTCTACTTGCATTAGTTTTGCATGCCTTATCTTTTTATCCTCTTGCTCTTCTGTTCAATATGCCAAAGGCTCCAATAAGCAAGAGGCATTGCATGGCCACAGAATTCAATGCTGAGAGACAATCCACCTTGAACTGGAGGATTGATAAAGGAAAGCAGGAAAACACGCAACAGCAGGTGCATCAGGAAGAGAATACATAGGACTTTGAAAATGAAGGGACTGCTAAAAAACAAGGAGACCAATGGAAAGAACATTAAAAGCTGACATGGAATTGGTTGGAGCATGATGAAGAGTAGGAGTTGATATTTTATACTCTTTGTAAGGCAAATCGTAGAGCAAGGAATGTGTTTGCTCGATTTGGTTCTAGGAATTTTAAGACATCTAGCTTTCATGCTCATACATCTTCAGAGGAGCACAAAGAATCATTCTACCTTGATGAAGTTAGGAATGGAAAGAAGAAATCTATTGAGGTTGCAGCAACAAAGCACCGAGAGGAAGCAGAACAAGGTAAACATTGCTTATTATTCTAATTTAAATGATTATTCAAATGATTTGATTTCTTAATAATCTAGATCTTATTCTTATTCTTGTGATAGTTTATTTTTATGAGTGATGTACATTTTAGGTGTGATTGCATTAATGCGAGCTGGTTATTATATTGCAAAAGGTTTTGCTCCATTAAGGCGGTTTCCAGAGATAATCGAGTTGCAGACACTCAATGGACTTACATTGCCACAATTGTACAATGATGAGAAAGCTTGTGGCTGTTTTATTTCATCTATTAATGAGGTTAGTTTCTTGGCTACTAGATTGAATAGTTTGAGAATGGATAAATTTAATAAAGTCTATATTAAACTTTAGATACTTTTGTCAAGTGCTTATGGAGAGCATCCTTGAGAAGGTTAGACAAAGTCCATATTTTGGACTTATGGTTGATGAGTACACTAATATAAGGTATTATTTTATTTTCCATTTTTTATTTTCTGAGGCTCTTACCTCACTTTAATTTGTACTTGCAGTGTAAAAAAACACCTCATTTTCTATGTCAGTTATATCTTGGATAGCTCTGTAAAGACCAGTTATATGGGCATTGTTGGTATTAATAATTCTGATTCTGCTAGCATTTTCAGTTGCATTCAAAGCACCTTGAAAGGGTTGGGTCTAGAGATACAACGTCTTGTGGGTTTTGGGTCAGATGGTTGTAATACAATGGTCGGGATTAGAACTGGGTTTGGAGTTCGTTTGAAGACTCTTAATTTTTTTATGTCCTCAATCCATTGTGTTGCTCATCGTGCCAACTTATGTGTTGAAGTTGCTTTTCGAGATGATTTGTGCAGGGATATTTGCCTGGAAATAGATAAGTTGGTTAATAAGGTGGCTTCCTTTTTTTCTCATAGCTCAAACAAGACTATGCAGCTTGCAGCACTTGAGCATGAATTGGACTACATGGTGTTGAGGTTGCAGCAGATACAAGATACCAGGTGGTTGAGTCGTCAAGGTGCAATAGCAAAACTTTGTGAGTGTTTAGAACCTGTTTTTGAATTGTTTAAGCAGGCAAAAAAGAATAGGTTGTATGATCAGCTTCGAGATTTCAAGAATATCTATGTTCTACATTTCCTTGGTGACATTCTCAGTCTAATGAATGAGTTAAGCTATCAATTTCAGGCCAAAGTAGTGGACGCCACACTTGTGGGGCCTTTATGCAAAGAGGCAATAACTTGCATTCAACAACATTATCTTTGTAGTGAGATTGACTTGAATAGCTTTCTTCTTAACAACAGATCATATCCTTTGATACCAGATGAAGATGAAAGAAAGGTCTTCTTCATGAATTGAGGGCTTCAGTAAAAGGCAATATGTACAGAGGCATGGAATTAATAAGGTCACTTGATGGTTCAGATTTGGAGGAAGGACTTAAGTTCCAAGAAGCCTTCGCAACAAGAATTGCTGAAGGGATTAGAAACCGGATGGAGGAGTCTGGAGTGGCAGGTATACTTCCAAATATGCAAGTCTATTAACTTGCCATAATCTTTCAAGCAAGTGAAGCAGTATGAATTGTCTGAAGCAAAAGAATTGGCATAGTTCTATGGAATGCACAAAAAAGTGGATGGGATTATGATGAGAGGATATGTGGACAATTATGCCTTTATGGAGAAGTTCCAACGATGGGGAGAGGCCGCACTTCTAGTGCTCATTCTCAAAATATTCAATCTAGTGCTCATGAGAACTAGTTGAGTAGAGAAGTTCCCAAACCTGTTGTGCGTTGCTTTTATTGGCATGGTGCAATGTTGTAGCACTGTGAGTTGTGAGCGTGGTTTCAGCAGAATTAACATACTAAAGAATAAGTTCAGGAACCAGCTCAACACGGACACTCTTGATGCACTTGTTTGCATCTCATTGGAGGGACCTAATATGGAAGAGTTTAACTTTGCTGCAACAGTTACTCATTGGCAAAATGCTGCTAATTACATGGACATTTTCACAGGAACATCACTTGTTTATGTTATTTTTGTTGGAATTTAATGCAATGTTGTTGTAAATCAACTTTTCTTTCTAGGGTTCAAAATTTTCTTAGTATCCTTTTGTTTTTGAGATTTAAAGAAAATTTTCCGAACCAAAATTTTATTGAGAGGATATGTCCCATCCAAAGTTGCAAGTGCTTGTTCATCCTAAGGCGAGAAGGAAATTTTCCTATTTACATAAAATACTTTGCCATAGGCTGCCCCATGGGTTATCCTATACCGACTACTGAGTACATGTCGTACGTACGACATGTATTAGTGATGTGGCCAGTATAATATACATATTTATACCATATATTATCCTGGAACGTCACAGGATCCATCAACCTGTCAATATGGAGGCGATGTGCACTGCAGATGGAAGCTATCAGTCTGCACCTCTTCATCGAAAAATGAGTATGCAAGTAGTGTTGTGGGCCTTGTGTGAGCATGGGATTGACCTGCTGCTAATATATGCCAAATTGACATGTGCTAGAGCATCTGCATCCCAGAGTTTGCTAAGGAAGCAAGCTTCAAGATACTGCCTCAATTGATCATGGTCCTTCTCTATTCGTACTTGCACGCACCTGTGTGCTTGTACATTCCATCGGGAGAACCATTGAGCTTGCTTGTCCTTCCAGCATACTTTGAGGCATTGTGGGCCCATTGCTATAGATAGAGCAAGATTGTGTAAACGGGGGTTAAGTACTACGTTGGGGACTGACCACTTCCTTCAGATGCTCTTTGAGATGTTTTTAGCAGACCTTTCATCTCTGTGTAATTCTTGATTATTTACAATATCAAGGCATCCCAGATATGAATCTTACCTGCTACATCTTGTACATACTTGTCCATTGTTCACAAGCTGTTAACGTGTGAACCTTAGGATTCTGTTAATACTCTTCAGTTTCTGAATAAGCTGTGTTTTGCATTCTAGTTGATAACTTGATATTGACTTAAAATTTAATAAATAGTCTGGAGCTTAATCTAAGTTTAAATCATCTTCAAGTTAAGATTTTAACATCGAAAATGTTCATGCACCTCGATGCTTGTCTGTATTACCAGTTCATCTCCACCTGGCTTGTATTAACATTGATATTAGATTTAACAACGTGACCTTCGGGGAGTGTAAGAAATCGTGGGTACTGTTTGGCAGCTTATGTATGGTAAACATTTGCTAACACATGCATTTGGAGAGGGGGTTCCAAGGGTAAGGCCTTGGAATACTAACAGTAATGTATTTTAGGGAGCACATATGAGACAAGCAATGGGAGGTTTTAGCAAATAGTGGCATGAAGGCATAAAATTTTGACATGTGGCAACACATACAGTAACACATAATTTTGACCTTAGAGGCAAATGACCATAGATAAATATTGAAGGAAGGTGAGAAATTTATTTATGCATGGACCATGCTTACTAACAGTATGCGGAAGAAAATGGTGAGCATATATAATTCTGTGACCATGAAAAATGATGAAAATAAGGACCATATTTCCGTATATTGCAGAAGCAGTTAGGAACTTTGAGTGCTAATAATGGTATATAATGGGCATATGCTAACGTGTGACTTTGGAAATAGATAACATGTGATGACATGTGGCATATGATAATATGATAACATGTGCATATGGAAACAGATTTCCAAGATAATGCTTTGGAATGCTAACGGTGGTATCTTATGGAGCACATTGTGGTAAGCTTTTTGAGGCTTTAGCAAATAGGGGCCATAGGCTTGAGACTCTGCTTGATAGGAAGGGGCTGATAAAATACAAGTACAATGGTATATTGAATTGGAAACTGTTAGTAATACGTTCTGGGGAACACATGTGTGGCACTGTTGACATGAGATAACAGATGCATTTGCTAATAGACTTCTCAAGGCAAGGTCCTATGAATGCTAACATTAACGTATTATAGGGAGCACATGTATGGTAAAGCAAGGGATGCTACATGCAATAGCACACATGCACATGCATAAAGGGTAATTGAGAAATCGTGATTGGAAAAGATGAAATGGTGGACCACAAAGTAACATTGTGAAGCAGTTTAGGATCTTTGAAGGGTAATAATGGTGTATTATGAAGAACATCTGGCGTGGCAGCTTATATGTATGGTAGACGTTCCAGGGGTAAAGCTTGGAACTACCAACTATGATGCATTTTAGGTAGCACATATGGGATAAACAGTGGGAGGTTTCTTGGAAGTTTTAAAAGAAGTATTAAAGAAGTAGTATTTATTGAGATCCATTTTACAACCTAGCTGGATAGTTTTGCTTGCTGCTTGGGCATTGCATGCCAATGCAGCATGGAAGAAGATGGCTTAATGAAACTCAAAACAATGGAAAGAACCTTAGAAATGCAGACATCCAGGAGAATATTTGCCGACGTGTAATCTTAACACACATCCTGCCTCTAAGCCATCTCTGCACCTCTCATCTAAATCTGCATGCTTTTCTGATTTTAAAATGCAAATGATATATCTCATGTGCAAAATGGATTTAGAATACGTCTACCGGATTTTCACTAGTGTTTTCTCATTCTAGAGCACATGGAAATGGGAAACATTCTGATTTACAAATCTCTAGCATTTTGAGAACTCATGCTGAGCAAATAAAGCTTAATTTCACTGTATACGTAACGTGAAATACAAGATTCTTTTCTGCAAGCATCTGTATCCTAACATCAAAGCATGTCTTGGTCAGACCTTGTAATGCAAATTTTAAAGTATAAATTTGAAGTTTAGACCGCTTTCTTAGAACTAGAAGACGTGCAAGCTAATCACTTAAGTCCCATGACCTTGTGATGCTAGAGTCTGATTAAGCTACTTGTCAATGATACATAACACAAATAATTGTTTGGCAGAAACAGCGCACAGCTATGTGGACAGAGAAAGTATTCTTGCACATAAGGAAATTCCTCAAGCAAAAAAGCACATGGTTACATGATGGTCTAACGTTTGGGCAATACATGAGAGCAGGATCTGTGGCAGGTGTGGTGGAACATGTAGCAATATATCCTGTAGACACCGTGAAAACAAGGTTATAGATGATCTCATCCGATGTAACTGCATTTGCTCCAGTTCATAATGCTTCAACAGCTTTTGTTTTTGTGATGAAACATGAAGAGCCTGTTGTCTGTACAGGGGGAGTTGGAGCTATGGTTCTAGGAGCAGGGCCTTCACATGCTGTTTATTTTGCAGTCTATGACGTATGTAAAAGAAGTTTGAATCTGACAGAGAAGGGCACCAGCCTTTGGCACACATGGCTGCTGGTGCCTGTGCAACTGTAGCCAGTGATGCTATTTTTAACCTATGGATGTGGTTAAGCAGAGATTGCAGCTTAATAGTAGCCCTTATTTAGGTGTTGTGGACTGTGTCAAATGAATCCTCAAAGAAGAGGGTTTCAAGGCATTTTATGCTTCTTATAAAACCATTCTCTTGATGAATGTTCCTTCATTGGAGTCCATTTTGCAGCATATGAGGCTGCAAAGAAGGTCCTTATTGATGTTACTCAAGAGCATTCTGCTGTGGATCTTTTTATCACTCACTCGGTAGCTGGAGGCACTGCTGGAGCTCTTGCAAATGCCGTCACAACTCCTCTTGATGTTGTTAAGACTAGATTGCAATGACAGGTATGTAAATTATTCCATATCTCAATAGATGCTTTACATTTCTGGCTTTTAGCTATTCTAGAACTTTTAATTTTATCGACTGCATTTTGTTAGGTTAAGTTGTGCAACAATTTATAGACCGCATTTTCACATGAAACAGATGCATAGGATAGAGTAGAAAATTAAGTTTAATTAAGTTTTGAAGCAATGTATTAGTTCAAATGAATTCTGATTTCTATATTTTTGAAGTGTAGGGTGTTTGCGGAGCAGATCGATACGGGGATTCTTCAATGCGAGAGGTGATTAAAGAAAAGCTGCAAATGAAGGAACATGGTTTCTATTTAAGGATTCAAGACCAAGGGTGCTATTTCATACTCTTGCAGCAGCCATAAGCTGGTCTACATACGAAGCAGGGAAGTCATTCCTCTAAAGATGGAATGCAAAACAGAATTAGTTATACTAGATCCTTTTCCTTGTATAATGGTGCACTAGATCTGTGTATATTTATTGTAATATTAGAATATAATGGCATACTCTCCCTCCCAAGGCTTTTTCTGTCATGTGGAGACGTACATAGCACATTCCGAGGCATATTGTCTATAGAATTCCATTCCATCTCAGAATGGAAAATATACTGCTGTAGAAATGTGTGGCTCGAGTATAATTCTTACCTTCCAGATTCTCTCATATCCCATGTTATTTAGGTGGGTTGAAGAGCTTTATAAAGCAAATATCAATGGATTTTTTTTCAATGTCGGACCTCACGTTTGAGACTCAATCGTTTTCTACTTTCATATGTTTTCAATAGTTTTTTGTGTTTGAATAGTAGGAGATGCCCTTGTAGGCAACCAACTACAATTCGAAAATATTGTTGGACAATTTTGTCTCATCACTTACAAGTCAATCGACACATATCTATCCACCTAGAATACTAGTTAGTTGTTGGTAGTGAAGATAGCCTAGGTATCATCTTCTCTAGCAAAAGAGAAGATTTTTATGCACTGAACTTGAAGAGATCATTTTCAAAGGGCATTATTATTCGTTTTTCTTTCCCCTTTTTTGCTGCAGGTTGGAGGGATGGCCATACCCACCTCCCATAGCAGACCCCTGCACTCCTTTCATACCTCCTACTACGGGAGGAGGCTGTAGCAGAGCCCCTATACCCACCTTTTCGCAAGCACTACTCCAGACCTGGGTCCCACAAAGATCCCTCCGCGTATGCTGGCCCTACATGCATGGGGTCCTAGAAGAACCCAGTCCACCACAGGGGGGGAAGCAGCATACTACCCACGCGAAGAACCTGGACTTGCTACTTCAGCACCGCCTAAGGGTCGTCCTGGGTGTCCCCAGTCGCCAGATGCTCCCGTGTCCAATACACCGCTATATACGGTGTGAAACCAGAACCCAACACTTTGTTAGATACCCTGGAGCCAAGAAGGAATGCCCATCATTCATAGCTCATCGTTGCTACTCAAGGAAGTGGGATTCAAAACTCTTGTTTGCCGAGCTCGTGCTCAGGGACTAGGTGGGGCAAGCAGAGGCCAAGCTATACGACATCCCCTGACACAGTAGAAGATGCTGACACCCTTAATGGGAACTCCAAGGAAAAAGGCCTCTGCACACCCCCAAAAAGAACTAGATAGATCTACGATTGCATAAATCAAACACAGATTTAGATAACCAGATATTCCCATGCTTGCCCATCGCAAACATGGATCCAGAATCACAGAGGAGAAGTACGACCATCCATGAATAGATGAAGGGAGTCCCCAAGAAGTGGATTGGCCTGCCATGATTATTATTCATTTTGCTTGCATTCATGTGCAATGCAATAGACATATTGGATCACATACTGTAAAAAATTGCTTTCTGGTTTCACCATAGAAAACCCTCCTACATTCATCTACTCCAAACAATATATACCTCGTACAAAAAAAAAAACAGCCCATTAGTTTTTATTTTGCTAACTTTTTATTCCATCCTGGTTTCGCACCTTAATAAACCTTCCTCTCTTCTTCTTCCCCAGTTCTTCTTTGTTTTGCCTATCCTACCCTTTCCCAAACCCTGCGTTTCTGCTAGTTTTCTTTTACCAGTTATGCATGCTCCTATTGAAGACTTTGCAGATTTTGTGCAAAAGGCGAGCTTTGTTTTTACAACTGTGATGACCATACAGATTATAGAAGTATTATACAAGTATGTACAAAAGATGGTCATCACACGGATACAAAAGGTAGTTGCACAAGGCAGGA
>JAANSK020063131.1:0-16921 GCA_011763485.2 Isoetes engelmannii | reverse complement strand
GAGAATGAAATTTTAGGGAGTTCAAATTTGGCGTTTCCATCGGTTTTCCAGCAAGCACGACCACTCACCATCGCCAGCAGAAATCGACTAGAAATCAACAAAAGTTTTCGGATTGTGATAAGCTGTTGGTTTGGGCCGAAATTTGAAGCTCCCTAAAATCGAGAAAGGCATAATTCTGGGAGCAGAGAATTTCAGTCTGATTTTTTTTGGTTGCTAGAATTCGACGATGAAAAAAGAGGGACCTTGAAATTTTGTCTTTTTTTCACTTTCAGGGAGTTTTCCAACGAGTTTTTTGGCTGCGCCGGTTAGCAGGGGACGGTAGGGCATGCCGGTTAGCAGGGGATGGAGGCGATGAAAGCCGATTGAAGATCGACATGGATTTTCGTTTAGAAAGAACGAGTTGTTTCGGCCTATAATTTCAAGGCCCCTCTCTTTGTTAAATAAATAAAAAATAATAATAGTTATTTTAGAGGTAACATCAACTTCAACACACCTCATGTCCTATAGGGGCAGAAGTGTCCAGAGAATTCAAACACACAAGGGGCAGAAAAAGGAAGGGGAGAAAAACTTGTCTTAAAAGGGGAAAGGGTGTATTGAAAATTAGGTCCGTAGAAAATAACGTACGATACGGAGTACGGAAGCGTGGTGGCGTCCACGCGGCCCAGGAACAGCGGCAGGATCACATTCCTGACTCTGCGTTTGTTTTGTTTGTTTTTGTTTGCGTGTATAGGCCTGTATTGTTTTTCCGTCTCCGCCGTCTCCGCCGCCGCCGGCCATAGCAGCACGCTGCAGCACTGCAGGCACATCACAATTCAATACCAATTCTTCATTCCCCTCAAATCCCCTCTCATTTTCCTTAACACCCAATTTCTGTTTTGCCCCCCAGATCCGTCCATTCCTCCCCTTGACCTAACCCTGCCCTCCATTCTGTCACCATGCCTTGACCCAGTTCCCCTTTACCCATGGAATATGGATTTGGATGGTCTGTTACAGTTTTTGCAGCTCCAATATCTTCTCTATACCACCAGCAATGAGCTGCCCTCGCAGTCTTCGGTCCCCTCGCAGTTTTTGCATTCTTACAGACACCTGTCTACCATTCTGGCATGCTTGCTTTTGAAGTTGAGGAGCTTAGAGAATGCAGCATGCTGGTAGGTATAGGAAGAGATGCACAGATATTCTGCCCCCACGGGTGGCAATTCTATTGGGCAAAATACAGGTGGTGGAGCTATTCGAGAAGCTGCACGTGCTGATCCTGCATTCTCATCTTCTTTGGGGTATTCTACAACTGCAAGGTGGGCCATTTTCTCCTCAAATTGTATAAATTGGATTCATTTGGCATTCACGGTTGTACGACATCGGTGGCAATGCTAACCCTACATTCAGAACATAACTAAACACCTCAAAACTTATACTTTTTAACATTAAGGCCTCTGATATTGTTCTTCTGCTACACTACTGATCTAGAAGTTTTCCTTATAGTTGCTAGACCTAAAAGGAAGGATGAATCTAAAGTACTACTAGAGCTAAGGCTACTTAAGTTATTTTAAGGTGTACTGAAAGTCAGAAGGTTATATCAGAAGGGGGATACCAAAAATTGTATTTTGCATTACTTTGCAAATCAGTTTTTCTCAACTGTTCAAATTTTATGATGGCAGGCGGGTCCTCCCACCAGCTCCTTACAAGCTAAAATGTGATCGTGAGCCGTTGAATTCTCGGTAAGTCTCCTTATCCTTAGTAACCTGGATCCCAGATCTGGTGCAACCATTATAAGCAGAGAGTCTGATATTGTTTATTACCTAACTGTTTGGCTCCGTGCTGCCTATTTTCTTGTAGCATTGGTCCTCCTGATTACTATCCTCCAGCACCAAACTGTGCAGAGGAGTCACTAAGTCGTGAATCGTGCCAGAGTGGATATAAGGAAACAATCGATGGAATTGAGGTATGCAATCAGCATAATGAGTCAATATGTACAAACAATGGTTGTGCCTAGAGGTGACAATAACTTATTAGGATATATGTGGCAGTTCCCTCTTGAAGTATTCAGATTTGTTTGCTGATTCTGTTTCCAGTAAATACTTTGGAATGTACTTGTATGGATACCTCTCTATCATTCTGAGAGGGAAGCTGTTATCTTTGGCCTGTAGCATGTAAAAGATAGCAAAGTCCTTCTTTGAACCCGGATAATTATTAAAGACTACTGCTACATGAGTCGGATCCGGCAGCTAGTTATTTAGATGTTCCTGATTTTATTTATCTATCCCCTACAAGGAAGGATAACGAGGATTTCTTATACTTTTGGTAACTTGTCAGGCAGTGTTCCCATGTATAAGAAATATCTTATAGGCCTGTCGGTCTTGGATAAATGCAAAAAACGCACTTGCATTTCACCTTTTCTTGTTCTTTCTTTCATGAGCATGCTTAAGACATCTAGAGTATGAAAATGAGGTTAAATGCGGCAGCAAGAATGATATGGAGAGCAGCAACAAAGATGACATTTTTTCCGTCTTTCAACTGTTCATACATAGGGCCGATGATATCTATCAAGATGCTACATAAACATCTTATTTCATTTTTTAATGAGGGCAATCTAAAAGTGTTCTATCAGATGAGATTGAGGTGGTCCATTTAGAGCATTATATGGCCATGAGCAAAGATCCGTATTTTTTCAACTCAATTTGCTGAGCTAGGAGGATGTTGATAAAGAATTAGTGTAGACTCGTCTCATATACGATATAGGGTGCTTAAAAGTGTTCTCCTATCACCTAGATTGAGGTGGTCCGCTCAGAGCATATGGCCATGAGCAAACGGCTCTATTTTTCAGCTCCATTTGCTGGCTACTATCAAAGCTAGGAGGATGCTCCTCAGTGATAAAGACTTAATATAGTCTCACATGGTCTGTAGTCAATGTTCCTCTATGATGTTAATGAACTTTCTTTTTCTTCATCAATTCGCCAATTACATTGCAATTAATGATTACGAAACCTGCCTCAGAATGAGGAACATAGTCAACAAGAAGCAGAATAGCCACCCCATTGTTCTAAATAACTAGCTCAATGGCTATGCTAGTGCAGCGTCGATATAGCATGTACTTGGTTTCATCAGTCTGATTCACATGTATTTTCCTCTTTCAAGTGAGTACAAGGTTTTCCCTATGATTCAATTGCAGACCCCATGGGTCGTTATAGACGTTAGTAATTCTTTTTTTTCATGTTTAGTTTCTCTCTTCTATGTCTTCCTGCAGCCTTTTTACTGGAATGTTATTAAACAGGAGCCCAAAGAAGCAGCATACTCGTTAGTTGGAAATTCTTTCTGGACCAGAGATAACGTCACTCGCTACAAAGAGGTTAGTTATGCTACATATGATTTGGATTTTACTTTGGTCATGAGATTCCATCAATGCTTGGGTGGAAGAGGGCACTTCTTATTGTTTTATTAAATACAAGGTAGGTTTTCTTGCTCCCAAATGTCTGCCTGTGAACCCACCCAACTCAGAACGAGTATTTAAGTACAAAAGCATCTTAAGAGAGATGCGTCAGATGCGACACATCAAAAGCATCTAAAGCATTGGAGCATCTATTTAAGATGCGATCAAGATGCATTTAAAAAAGAAAAAAATTACTGAAAAATACATTTAATCCATTGCAGCCTTAAATGCCTTTGATATATAGAGCCTTCTAACACAAAAAAACAAAATATATAGATTGATGGAAGAGATTCTTTTGCCTTGTTGCAGACCTCCCAACCCTGCTGCAGCAGACTGGTTTACCTGTTACAGACCTCACAATTGTGCTGCAAACCTCTGGCCTGCTCTTGACCTCCTTAGAGGCCCTGTAGGCCCAGGTTGCTGCTACCGGATCCCTGCTTCATCATGAACAGAGAGTTTCAAAGCAAAAATAGTTACAGGAAGGGCAAAGAGACAAAAAATTGCGCTTGTTTGAAGGTCAGCAGGAGCAGGCGAAGTGTTTTTGGCAAAAAAAAAAAAAAAAAAGGGAATTAAAAAGAAAGAGGATAGGTGACATGACACTTCTATGTCAGATGCGGGTGTCGATGTGGATACATCTACATTTTAAGGATCTTTAAGATGCGCACATCTTAGGAACTTAGGAGTATTATCAGCTACATCAGGGGAATTAAAGCAAGCACTTTCTGGCATCGATGATCTAAATAAAATGACATTTGACATCACGAAGGGACCTTTCAATAATATACGTTTTTTCAGCGCCTTAAGCCTGTCAATTTTGTTGCAAAATTTACATCCATCTTTATTAAAATTGACGAGTCCACAAGCTGGCTGGCAGAAATTAGGCGTAGCATCCAGAATCAGTTTCTCTAAATGAAAGAAAGTGCTTGTCTATGGTCTCATACTTGATCTTGAGCTTGGAGTCCTTTCTCTATCTGTGATCTTAGTTTAGCAGTGCCAGCTTGCAATAAGCAGTGCACTATGCAGAACGACAATGGCCATGGTTAAAACTATTGGAATAGCAATCTCATAATGGCTAATAATAGATTATTCCATTGCCTCAAGCTTCATCTATTCCATCACCTTCATTTTCCCCAACCAAAGGATTACTCCACATAGAAAGCTCATTACTGGAACAGCAGAAATATGCAAGAAGAACGTCCAGGCAGTAGTGTGTGTCAAGGTGAAACCTTCAGGGCAGTAACAGTGAGAAGCTAATAGTAAGGTGAGCCTAACTAGGAAGAATCTTCATGATTTGAGTCATAAACTAACGGATTTAATGAATCCTATATAGGCAGTAACCATATTCACCGAAATCGATTTGGCATTGAGATTTTTTGATAATTATAGATGTTTCCTTCCCCCATCCTGCAAATCTGATTAGCTCTCTATCTTTCTTTTATAGAGACGGTGCCAAATATGGAAATACTGGAGATATATATTGATGCATCTCTTGTTCCATGTAAAAGCGTTCTACATTTAATTTGTAGAAGCTGCTAGTTCTGGTCAAAAGACGTATGATACGTATGATATCTAAAAGTTGCTAGCTAGAAGTGAAACATGGTTAATTAGATGGGCTGCAATGTGAAATTTGGATGGCATTTGAAACCTTCTGCTGTTTATATCCTGTGCTGTAATTCTTAGATTTTGGTGCAGCAATGTTGATTTCATTTACATTCTTCTACTTTTGCGCCAGCATATTGATTGGTATAATGGCATGATCTATAATATCTATAATCTATAAGATGATTTGCTAGAATTAATCCTTAATGCTAGTTCCATGATTCTAACTTTCTATTTACCAGTCTATAAGAAAGCGACTCCGTGCTGTAACAAATGCTCTCATACGGAAACGAAAGGTAAGATATGATCTGGTCTTTCTTTTCAGCAGAAACCAATAGGTAGCTGTATAGAACATGTAACTTTATGGAATCTGCCCTTGTTGAAATGTTCATTTTTCTTGCTTTAAACATAGGCTGGGCAACTTTATGGAATTCCTCTTAGTGGACCTTCGCTTGCAAAACCGGGACTATTTCCAGAACAACATACATGTGGAGAAGACTTCCGCAAAAAGTGGATTGAAGTGAGTATGGCCTCAGATGCTTTACAAATGTTATTGCTTAGATATCCTTAGAATTTGAAACATGTTTTCATTGCCTGAAAATTAATTGATAAGGGTGAACTGCATGTCAACATTGGACCATAGCAAAACAGTAATCTTTAATTGGAACATGAGGTTTGCCAAGAGACTCATTTATATGTGAGCAAATCGGATAACTGGACAACTAATTTAAACTACATGCGGTGTTTTCTGTTAAACTATGTTATTTTCTGTGAATAGATGATTACACGCAGTGTGTCTAAAGTCAATTTTGGTCGTGACTGCAGGATTTATCCCAACGGAAGCGGCTCTGTTTACTAGCAGACCATGTCCCTCATGGGTACCGCAGGCGTACTCTTCCTGAAACTCTTGTTAAGCATAATGTACCTTTATTGCGAGCCACATGGTTCGTCAAAGTTATCTATCTTAATCAGGTTTGTAGGTCCTACCTTCATATCGGGCAGCATTTTCTTAATAATATCATACTTTTGCACTGTCCAGTAACAAATGTTTCCCTGTAAATTGTTCCTGATAGGTCCGTCCATTATTAAGCGGAGCGTCTGGAGGGGGCCTTGACAAATCACATGCAAAGCGTGTGGAATTATGGACTAAGGAACTGCTGGAATATGCACAGTTTGTTTTAGATGAACTATGCAAAACTGGGTTGTCAAAAAAAACACAGCAACAGCATATTGGGGATTTGACTTCTTCAAATAATGAAGTTGGAGACTCTGATCTGCTGTCCAAATGGCACTACATTGTGCGTCTTGTACAGTGGCAGTATGATGATGGGCTGCTGCACCAGTCACACATTGTTGACTGGGCTCTGCGTCAAGTGCAGGTTAGTGTCCTTTGATATGGATTTAGTGTCGTATATGGATTTAGTTTTGCTTAAGTTATTGTTCTCTTTGTCTGCAGGAAAAAGATTCTTTGGAGGTGTTTGAGCTGATGCTTCCGATAATATTGGAATCATTAGATAATGTTTCAGTATCTCAGTTACATGTCCGCATGATGGTTGATATTTGCATACATTGGTTGAAAAGGTTATGCCCGTCAGGATTGTTGCCAGATGGAAATGAACAATCTCATCAGTTGCATTTAGTTGTTGCCTTAACTGAGCTTCTTCGCTACTTATTAGTCGCTGTACCAGATGCATTTGTGGCTTTTGACTGCTTCCCTCTTCCTCCTTGTGTATATGATCTTGATGGGAAACTGCCTTCCCTCTCAGAAAACAAGGACCTTGGACTCGGAGCAAAGGGAGAAAGCTTGTCACTTGAGGCTTCCAATGTGGGCAAAATTTTGGAAAGAAATAAGTCAGAAGGCAGTGTTTCGTGTAGAGAAAGCTTCCTTTTAGATGTGGTACAGTGTGTCCAGAAACGTGCTATGTCCCTTGTGAAAGCAGTAAGTCCAGGACTTTTTCGGACAAATGAGGGGAAAGTTATTCAAGCTCTGGATAAGGCTCTTATTACAGGTGATGTTTTATGTGCGTATAACTCCATCTTTGATGTTAGTTTTTGTGGCTATGAGCAACTACCTGATGAATGGAAGGAAGATGCCCTGGCTAGTTTTAAAATTTCTGGGCTCTATAATGATGTGTCCATTCCAGATTTATTTGCAATCAGGTTTCTTTGTGAATGGGCCATATGTGACTTTCGGTATCTCAGAAACAGTTCAAATAATCCAAATATGAAGGATGAAATTGCAAAGGATATGTCTCGGATATATTTGGCTTGCTCTGTCCTAGTAACGAGACGCTCAGAGATAGAGAAGGATGGCAAAAGTACTGAAGATGCTGGCAAACTGCTGAAATTGCAAAAGAGAACCACAGCTTCAAATCCCAATTCGATGCATAAGTTAATTGTGGCATGGATTGATCAGCATGAGATTCTTAAGGGTGAAGCATTTGAGAAACTGCAATTGCTTCTATGCGAACTTGTTGCCGAAGGTATTTTTTGTCCAAATTCATATGTTAGACACCTAATTGTGGATGGTGTGCTGGAAGGGCGCGAGACTGCAGCAGACATCAGTAGGGGTGCATGGCATAGGCGCATTCTGAGACACCTTCCTGTGCCACCAGTTGCTGAAATCAATGATTTGGAGGGAAACATAGATCCACTCTCAGCAGAGGCCACCCGTCTTTTCCACAATGAACGTCGTTTTGCACTTCATAATCTTGCTCCAAAGACAACCAAAAAGTTTGCAAATTGTCTAGAGTCTGATATTCATTCTCAGGATGCTGCCGTGTCTATGGCTGATGGCTATTTTAACCATTCCATTGGCAAGAGCAGGTGTACTCCATTGGCGAAATCAAGAGAAAGCAAAAACATAAGGCACAAATCTGTAAGGTTGTCTGAGGTCAAGCAAGCTGTTTCTGCAATTTTGCACCTTCCAGCATATTGCAATGGGCAAATACTGTCTGTTGGAACCACAGTTGCTCTCAACAAAAACAGCGGCAAAAGAAACACATCATATTTGCATTCAGAAACTGTTGATACCACGCCGGGATGTGATGAATGTTCTAAAAACAAAAGGCAGAAACTATCTGCTGGCAACAGAATTTGGACGAATGGCGGAGGTCTGGATCAGGAAGAGACATGGTGGTTGAAGAAGGGGCCTAAGATTATCGAGACAGTTAAATCAGACCCACCTTTGAAGCCTCCCAAGCAAAACATAAGAGGAAGGCCAAAGATTGTGAGGAAAACCCAAAGTTTGGCCCAGTTAGCTAACCCACGCATTGAGAGTGTCCAAGGAGCTGCAGTGAACAGTCTTTCTGATAGCAAATCTAATTGTCCATATCACAGGCCAATGGTGTCGAGTATAGGTAAGGAACAGTTTGAGGACAAGATGAAACCTTTAATCGCAAGTGATATGCGATCTATTGGTTTTGCTGTAAGGAAATTGTGCTTTCCAGACAAAAGATTGTTTTCCACTTGGCTTACTCATGCTATTCACAATATTGCTAGGAAGAAATCTGCAGAACAAAGTGCCCCTCAGAATTCTGCGAACTATAATAGTCTATCTGCTGCTTCCAGGGTGGCCGAAGTAAATTCAGGAAGGTGGCGCCTCACAGAGGCACGTTTTGCTGCAGTTATTTTTCTTTTGGACATTGCAATGGACTTGCGCACTCTTGTCAAGTTTTTGCTGTGGCTTTTGCCAATGGTGGGTATCCCAAGTGAGATTTCACAGGTCCAAGGCGTCAGAAGCATTTCTGTTTCAGCTTGGAACAAGGAGAGCTTTGTTGAATTTGGAGACAATGCAATTTTATCTGCTTTACAGAGGTATTTTACCTCATTTATGGCTGGTTCTTTAATCATAAGTTTGATGTCATTTTGTTGTTACAGGTATGAAGGCGTTTTGACATCTGCAAACCTACTTCCAGAGGCATTATCAGCTGTTATGGATCGTACTTCTAGTGTCATGGCTGCTGTACCAGGCGGGAGAGCATTGTGCTCTTCCTTGCTTCATTATGTTCATGATCTGATTAGAAAATATGGTGGACTGGCAGTTGTACAATCGTGGGAAAGAAATTGGAAATCCACGTCGGATCCAAGGTTGGCTGCAGAGTTAGAAGCTTTAAAGGGTGGTGAAAGTGAGAATGGCATGGCATTAATAGGTATGTCTGTGTCTGGAGCTGGTGAAGAACGTGATGATCCTGTTCCACAGAGAATACCTACACGACTAGCCAGGGTAGCAACAATGCTGAAGGATACCATACAGAGAGGTATCAATGAGGTCATATCCCAAAGTTTAGCTAAAGACAGGGAACAGGCTACTGCAATCTGGATAAGAGATCTGCAAAATGAAAGGACAGAAGAATTGGGAGGTGCTGCTCACCGGATAGTGATGGATGTCATGGGATTTATTAGGCAGAATGGAGGTGGTAATTTACAGGCAGAATCAGCACTTGTTTCTGCGGCAGTAGCAGCAGTAGTGAGCAATGCATCAAGTGCAACAGCCAATGTACTGGAAAGCTTGGGAATACATAACAATCATGTGCAAAATACTGTTGAACAATCTTCGATTAGATGTGCACGATATGTTTTGCAGTTACACGTACAGTGCTTGCGTTACTTACGGGAAGCATTGGATGAGCATCAGTGCCGGGTACTTGAAAGTGCCCTTACAACTGAAGCATCATCTGTCCTTGCAGGATCACTTCCTCATTGTTCAAATAGAGCCCCTCGTTCCCAGTTCCATCTCTCCCCAGAGACACCTGAAAATGTATCACTATCTAATGATATGATGACAACATCTAGCTCCAGTGGTTTCGGTAAAGGAACAAGTGGAGCTGTAGCAGTGGCGTTAGTTGCATCTGCAGCAGTTCATGGTGTAGCAAGCCTTGATCGAGTCATAGCAGCTTTGAAGCTGAAGGAGGGTTTTCAGAATCTGCTTCCAAAATCAAGTTTTTGTAATTCAAATGGGATTTCTCGGACCTCTGTTGGAACTGTGAAAATTGAAACAGAGGTCAATTTGTATTGGTTTCGTGTTCTAATTGCAGATTGCAGAAACGTTTTTGGTGGTCTAGTAGCTGATCTTTTGGGTGATGCAAGTGTGTTGACATTAAATAGGATGCAGCGCCTCTTACCTCTCACAACAGTATTCTCTCCTGCTTTTAACATATTTGGAGCCGTTGTAAGAAGACAAGTATTAACAGGCATGAATATTCTTGCTCGTGACGAGGCTTTGTTACAATTGCTTATCCCAGCAGTCACTGATGTTATTGGACACAAGCCATTTTGTGATGCGAGCTTACAAGACACTCAGGCTCTATATCGTATGATGCTGTCTTTTGATTCTGGTGACCATGATTATGCTGCAATGCTTGATATGCAAAACCTAAGCACTTCTTTGAAGATTGAAGCAATGGTACCCTTTTGTGCGCGATTATTTTTACATGCTATACTAGATCAAAGGCTACCTGGTTTCTTGATTGGGCAGGAAGGTGAGACATGGGCAAATGGGAGGAAAGACATTAAGCCAGGGAATAGACATGACCATAGTCGAGTAAATGAATTGGTGCAGATTTTGGACAATGTGCAACCCGCTACATTTCATTGGCAATGGGTGGAGCTCAGACTTCTCCTTAATGAAGAAGTTTTTGTTGAGAGACTTGAAAATCAAAATTTGACAGCAGCTGATGCCATCCGCTCCATTTCTGCTGATGGCAGCCAACTTTGTGAGTGTGAGAAATCTTTTATAGCAGCTGTGCTAACAAGGCTGTTGGTGAGACCAGATGCAGCTGCCCTCTACTCCGAGGTTGTGCATTCCCTTGGACGAGCAATGGATGACTTTCTCATTATGTATGTCAGGTGGGTTATGGAGAACTCTGATGCACTACTCGGTCGGAAATCTTTACGGCAATGTCTTGATACTTATGCTCTCAAAAAAGGCTTTTCAATAAGGACTAGTTCTATTAAATCTTGGGGCTGGCAGTCCCCCAAAACCCAAGAGGAAGTGGCATCTCCAGAAGAAGGAGAGCTATCACAAGAAGGATCTGACTGCAAAGGTAAAGAAAGTAGAGATGACAAGCATCTTATGTTTGGCGACAGGGGGAACACTATCGGATTCATTCAACCATTTGCAACAGAGAAAGCACTCACAGAGCTGGTCTTGCCATGCTTGGCGAGGAGCTCCAATGCAACATTGAATGGTTTTGTAAATGAACTAGTTAAGCAGATAGGCAGTTTGGAGCACCATATTAGTCTAATAACACGTCCTCATTCAAAATCCCCTGCAACGTCGACAGCCTCAATGGATGGGCTGCTCGGCAAATATCAAGTTGGTCGAAGAGGACAGAAAGGCGTAATGGGTGTGGATGATGCAAGTCCGGGTGCACGACGAAGATCTGGATCTTGTTCAGAGTCTAATCCAGCTTCAGTAGCTGCTTTACGGAGTTCCCTGTGGTTAAGGCTTCAGTTTCTTTTGCCGTTGTTGCCAATAATTTACCAAGACAGGTATTTCTATGTGAACATTATGTTTTTATGAAGTTTGCAACATGCCTAACTTTGATTTGGGCTCTGTTTTCTTTAAACATTTCAGGGAACGTAATCTACGTGTTATTTTGGCACCGGTAATCTTGCGTCTTCTTGGCACACGAGTTGTGCAAGAGGTTGCAGAAGGGTCTTACTCCGAACAGGGTTCGTTATACTTGACAGAGATGGATTGGAATGCTGAAGCTGCATCTGCTGCAGCAGCAATGGTTGCAGGGGATAGCCTTTTTAATAGGCTCATTGATGTTCTTCATGCACTCCTTAGCAATACTTGGGCAGCATGGCTGAAACCACGCATAGTAAGCAAGACTAATGCTAAAGGTACTAGGGATGTTCCTCCTTTTGACCGTGAGGTAGCAGAGCAGATGCAGGCAAGTACTTACTGAAAATTGCCTAATATTTGTACAAACTTACCTAAATGCATAGAATGACAATATGTATTGCTCTTGCAGGTTGAACTAGATCATATGCAAATACCACGGTCCATTCGCATTCGGTTGCAGGCAGCATTGCCGCCACCTCCACCTCCTGCATCTGGCATTACCTTGTCTATGGCACCTCCTCAGATTCCAGCTTCAGCAAATGGTCTTTTGCAATCTTGTCTTACAGAGTGTCTATCTTCAGCCAGCTCCTCTTATCAAAAACCCCAATATAGTGTGGGTTCGGCAAATGTGAAGAAGAATGCCATCCAGTTTCAAGATACTGAATTGGTGGTTGATCCTTGGACTCTTTTAGAGGATGGCACTGGTTCCTGGGGGCCCACTGGTAATGGGGCCAGTCTCACCTGGGACAATGGGAACACGAGAGCATGCTCTTGGTTGAAGGGTGCGATAAAGGTGAGACGAACTGATTTAACTTATGTGGGCACAATTGATGGAGATGCATGATTTGCTATCAGACAGACAACGGTGCTATATTGCCATGTAATAGTACAACTGATAGGCATATTACCTTCTCAAGGCAACACTGAAGTGTAGTCGCCAATCAGAAGTTCAAACAGAGAAGCTTTCAGTTTGGGCTGGTCCATTTTGTGTCATCATCAGTGCTGCCTGGTAAAGCTGGGCATTGACAGGTTTTCTGGGGAGGGAAGGTGCTTTGCCAAATGGGAAGCTTGAGGAACATGATTTTTATAAATGACAATAGTGCTGAATCTGAAAAGCGCTTCTTTGCTGTTACTCAATGCAACTGTATTTATTCCTCCAACATGATGACAATTGTTGAACCAAGTATTGCCTAGAGAAGCTTGGCACTGTCAGGAAGGAAGGCGGATGGTTTCTAAGGATCATTCAGAAGTCTGTCTTTTTTGCATCACATGATTTGCGACTGGCTCATTGCCAATGATTTGAAGGTATGAAGGCGCCTGCCAGTCTCTATCATCTGGTTCTCATGTGTTGAATTAGTTCATTTTATGATAAAGATATGGCGTGAGTTGCAGATGGAAGAAAAAGGATTTGCACTTGGCCGTGCAGAGAAGACTTTAGGATACAGGAACCTTAGTAAATGTGTAATATCACTATGTAACTAAGCTTGCGATGAGAAAGTAATTTTGAAGCTAGTCTTGCAAGGCTTGATGAGCACAACATCAAATGGCTAAAAGTCTGATGAGTGCCATGAGATGGAATGGACAATGGGGGATTGTTGTATAGTGCAGGTCTACATTTTGTTTATATTTTCTGTATCTGCTGTATAGTACTCATTATTATGAACTCTTCAGTTCCTTTGGTTATTGATCAAGAAAAGCAAGTCTCAGCTCACTCTTCAGAATCGATACTCAAAAGATCCCTTTTGCATGATCAATTATGTGATGATATTATAATCATTTTCCAATTCTTCGGCACACCATATCAGCACACCTAGCAGCACCTGGTATAAGTTAACCACGTGTTCAGACAGAAATGCTGCAAGAAGGAAATGCTGCAAGAAGCTTTCCAGTGTACAATATTGAGTCACATCTACTGCCCTTCCAAGGCAATCCTAGACCTCATAGTTGAAGTGGTTTATACAGAGCAAGACTAGGCACTAGGATGATTCTTTTCTTGAGGTAATAACAGTTGCTTACTTTCTTTTTTGCATTTCAGATGCAGAAATTTATATTACGTCTCTTATGCAGGCTATTAGACCATATGTCAAGCCAAGTTTCTAACTTATTGGGAAACCTGTCAGTGCAAATACTGATCGGGTAGTTGACATGTGGATGACTTTAAGAATATGGATGCATGGGCGAATTTCTGCCTTGAAGAGGAGGATCAAGTGTACTTATTTATGGTGATACTATTGGTAGGAACCCTCAAAGTCCATTTCTGTGTAAAGACATCGGACATGTCACACATTAACACCTTGTAACCACCATTCTTCTGTGCATTTTTTCACAAAATGATGTCCAGATTTTGGAGGCTGCTGGCATGTGCCAGGGACGTCATTTCTTTTTCATTTGATAACATTAACATAAATTACTTGTAACATTACTTACGTTAGAGCATTTACCCATGCAAGTTGGGTGTCCAGCCTCTGTAAAATCTATTGTCAAATGACAAATTTCAGGTGCATCAGAGATTAAATTTTGTTGCATGGCCTTGAAATGCAAGGGAAACTGATGTGGCAATCTGTCAATGTAAACTTATCCTAATTCAGGTAAACTTGATAATTGTTCTGCCAAAAGAATATGCTTTATGATATAGGAAATTTCCACCCCATGACTTAAGGCAAAGATCAGTTATAGGTGGCAAAGAAAGAGAGCTGCTCGATGCGTGGTCTTCAGCATCAAGTCATGCCAAAAAAAGAGGCACATATCTTGCAAGTTATGAATTCGGGCAAGCTATTCTCAACTTTTCCAAAAAGTAGGGACTGTTTTAGTTGGGTAGATCATTTTAGCGAATTTCGATTAGTTGTGAATTTGGGCAAGTTCAAGCTAGAGGTCGCGTCCCTTGAAATTAAGGATAATTGTGGTCGGCAATTTCATTTTAGGAAATCACCCTCGTATATATCGGAACACCAAAAACTAAACCAAAAACTAAATCTGTGATCGTTTCTTTTGCGTCCGTAAGTTTTTAGCACACTTGCTCCTATCATTGGCCCTTTTTTGGAGATCTTCAATTGAAAAGACCCATGGCCATAGCCTTGCATTGTTGCTCCTTGGGCTTGGTGGATTTGTTTATTCTATTTTATTCTGGACACCTAGTGGACGTTAAGAATACTATATTATTGTATATTCTAATTTATTTTATTTAGGGAAAATTACCCCTAAATTGCCCCTATATTTACGTATTTTTCGAAAATAGCCCTTGTGTTTCTCTAAATGCTCCTGGTCAATAAAATACCAATGTATTACAACGTATTTATTTAAATGTCCCTCAATTATTTACAAAATCACCAAAATGCCCCTCAAACAATATGAAAATTTCCAAAATGCCACTGCTTCACAAAAATGGACACATTATCAGAACCATATAATATGAACCAATATAAGTGCATGCGTTTGAAAACATTCCTTGTAAAGTCTCATGCTAGTGGTGCACGACTACTACGATGATTATGCCCAACCTCTTGGCAATTGTTACATCATAATGGCATCTTCTGTGAGCCACCATCCTCAGTACGAATGCGTCTCTTCTTTTGACACCCTGGTTGACGATGAGCGACTGACGATAATGTAGCATCTTCATTAACTTCATCATCAGAACCAAGAACCACCAAATAAATTACATCTCTATCAAGGTAAAGCAATATGCTTCTGCATGAGGCATGTGCATGTACCTGAATATAGATCCACTACACGGGGCTCATTGCCATCATCAATTCGCTTGAAAGGGCAACCTGTATAATTTTTTTTTGTTGATGTGTCCAATTTTGTGAAGCAGGGGAATTTTAGTACGTTTGAGGGCATTTTTGTAACTTTGTAAATACTTGAGGGGCATTTAGGTAAATATGCTATAATACAGTTTTATTTTGTTGACCAAGGGCATTTAAGAAAATAATTGAAATACAAGGGCTATTTTGGTGAAATACGCAAAATATATGGGCATTTAGGTGAATTTTCCTTCTATTTATTCTTTCTATTCACTTTATATTAGGCCATATAGACACTCATTGAGTGAACCAACCAACCAACTAATCCAGGGAGTGATGTGGATTAAAGGTCGTGCAGTTGTTACTCAGGATGGTTGTGTGGGGTGTGAAGCACTTGTAGTTTCTACGATGTATGTAAAGGTGCGGACCTAATGTTCAGCGAGCCCTTAGAAGATCTGCACCTACTCACCAAACCGTCACTGTCTAGTGCTGGGTTTGTCGTTTAAAATGATAATTTTCAGGGATATAAAGGCCGAAAGTTGATTACCATTTAAAGTGATGATTTTCAGAAATATAAAGGTTGAAGGTTAAATTGTGTGTGCGTGTGCGTGTGCGCGCGTGTGTGTGTGTGTGTTTCTTTTTCCCCAAAAGTTGTCTCACAAATACTGTAGATCTACACAAGAAATTATATTCATCTTAAATCGGAGTTTGACTTCACAAGTTACTATGGATGGCGATTGTACATGTATGATACCTGTATGGTTGTTACAAGTATGCTCTTTTTAGGAGTTCAACATTCTTAAATTCAAATCCTAATTGGCGAATTCCAACTCTAAGTCAAATGATTTTACCATCACTAGAAATATTACACTTTCATCTCTAAACTTCGTGAAAAGTATTTTCTTCTTTGACCGTCATTAAAAACTTATTACAATTTTAACTAATTTTCCCGTTCTTAGGGTCATTTTGATAATTTTGAAACCTTTGTAGGGGGGCATTTTTGTAGTTCGCCCTTTTTTTTTCCGCATTCAATATGTATTGTTAAGTTCCATTTGAGTTAGGGGGTTAACTTGTGGCACCTAGGTTCATAGTGAATTTGGTGTTCATTGTAGGTTTCAAATAAGGGCTTTTCAGATATGGCAAACATTGTTGAGTTTTTTCAGAGCATTTCATCCTTTAAACGTATCATATAAAGGGAGTAATCTCAGTCGATAGTCTTGCCCGTTATAAATACATAAGGGTATATTGATTTTGTAGTTGTGTTCAGTTTTATTGAAGAATAAGATGTCTTTAACACTAGAATTGTCACATGATGGATCAAAAAACGTGCATTTCCTCTGTTCACTTTATAATTCATATAGAATCAAAAGTTTTTTTTTTTTTTTTTTCCTTTTTGGAGAACTAAACCTCAATAAATTAAAAGAATAGTAATGTTACAAAGCAAGTGAAGAGGAAAGTGAGATGCGCCAAAGAGACAGCGATACCCCAACACTCCATCATCTCAGACTGACAAAAATCTACAACTACTGCTGTACAAAGCACCCATCACCATCCACAATACCCAGGAAGTCCCGCCAGATGGCG
>JAANSK020063020.1:0-16921 GCA_011763485.2 Isoetes engelmannii | reverse complement strand
ACTCAGCAGTTAAGTACTCTGAGTATGTACTTTAGGATGTGCCAAAAGTGGTACACCCTAGCATGCTCTTACCCATACGTTGGATAATAAAAACAAGGTGCAAAACAATACGGGTTGCCCCCAAAATGTTGTGGGCAAATTAACAGTATAAATATTCCATACAACTAGCAATACTTTTATAAAATCTTTAAACTCAACAAGAGACTTGTCCAAAGAAATTCATCTCCAATGTTTTAACATGTCTGAAACCAATATAGCAACTATGGCAACTTTGTTAATAAGAGAGATCTTTCTCATCACAATAATTATTTCATCATTTATAGTCCATTGTAAGCTGTCCCAAATTGGAGAAGCACTCGTTCCTCTCAAATCCTATATTATCGACAACTAGAAATGTGTGCCTGGCGATGAAGGGCATTAGTCGCATACACGCGGAATAGATAGATGTATGTGTGCAGAGCGATGTCGGGCATTAGTCTTAAACATGTGAAATGGATTAGATGTAATGAAAAGCATAGGTGGAATCGAATGGACTGTTGGTAGAATTAATACGATGGAATTGAATGGATAGACCATTTCTAGAACTAGCAATTGTTACATGTTAGCCAAGGACTCAACTTGTAGGCAAAAATGGAGATATTATGGTTCTTGTTTTTATGCACTTGATTGTCCTCTTTTTTGCAAAATGGAATAGTACGCACATTTCAGATAGAAATAACTGTTGTTTACATGGAAGAATTTGTATGAAGTCTACCAATTTGTTCTATGAGGAAGCGCAAAACAATTGTGTAATTTACCTCAAAATGAAGCAGACCCCTCAAAATTGAGATAGACAAATGTGCCCGGGAAGCAGAGATAGACTCTGCTAATGTTGCCCAATTGGGAGTTATTGAAGATGAGTGCCACACGCTCCAATGCTAGCATTTGGGCCTATCAAGGTATGTTATGCCAAGTTAGTTACACCTAACCAACCGTTGCATGTGATGTTGGAGACGGCTTCAGTAGAGGTGCTAGCATCACACCTCCAGTAGGTAATGGACATGCGAACTCAACTATGTCTGTTGTCACTACATTAAAATGTACAAAAGGTACAATTTATCATCAAGCCTAATATTGTGAAGATTTTTCCCTCAACCATCCTTAGGGGTAGTTTTTTAATCCTCTAGACAGTAATAGGTCCCATGGGCCCTTTCGATCCATGTGGACGAAATAACCTTAAGTATAATTATGCATGACATATATACCCATGATATTACAACTATAGTAGATGTTCATTGCAAAGGAACAAATCTTAGTCAATCTATTTTAGCATTGTATTACACATATAAAACCATATTTGCCTTAGCAGTCAGGGCAGACCCATCTGGGTCTGCACATTAAGTTGCGGCTTCTCGTGGACCGTGAATTTGTATCTATCGATTTATTTCCCAACAATAGTGGATCAAAACTAAAAAGCATACAATATGTAAGACATAAAATGGTTGTTTTTCATTTACATTGGATTTATCCCAACATTTATGGAGCTGCTCAAAGCAAAAGATGTCACACTTCTCACAAGTGTTGGGATATTGCATAAGCCTCAAGCCCTTTCGCTTAGAAAGATTTTCTAAAAGCAAGCTAGTGATGCTGAATATACATCAACGTGGATTTGAGTTGCATCCTAGAAATTTCAACGTGTAGGTCAGTATTGATATGAAAACGATCCGCATGATCCTGAAAATACAGTTGTACTGCTCTTGCCATATCATCTGCCGATCAACTGCAACCATATCATTTGAACTATGGCAATCACAAACTATACATCCCCTAATCCAGTTCTCATGGAAGAAGGTAGCTGACATGCCAATGCCAAAATTTAATGACTTCAAAAAAGAAATGCTGATCCATTATTAAACATATCGCCCGACGGATGCCATCATGCCTTAGTTCTAGATAGGAAATACACATATTTTTTATTCACATGAAAAATTAATTGGCATCTTTCCTTGAAGATTTCTTGTGGGTCTAACATAAGTAATGGAGCTACTCTTTACAAAATACATAATGATATGAATATATGGAATTTCCTCCAAATTTTATATATGGAGTGACAATCACCACGCCATCAGATTATCTCCAATCTAAAAACACAGGTTAAATCTTATACAAATGGAAACAATAGATTTCTTAGACAAGTTTTTTCATTTGATTTTGAACTTTTTACCTGCAATACCAAGCCCTTTTTCTCTCTCATTCTCATAATTGCACCAAGTACTATCTCAATAAGCAAAGACGTTTCATAAAGTACAGCAAATGGTAGCCATCTATCACCGTAATAAAAGAGATGTCTATAAAGTTCACACAACTTCTGTAGTATCTAAAAGTCAAGAATTTAGAGAAACATTGTAAATATTTACCACTTACCATGCATTTACCTCATGTAAGTAGCTCACTTCTTCCAGAGCTAAATCTGGTTTCTTCAAATTGCAGAAGGCTTAGCTTGAGCATATCCAAATACGGTTGCTGCCTATGACTGCAATATCTTGTATTCTTTCAAAGTCAGTAATGCATCTTATTATAATATAACCACACAAACAAACTGAGATGTCTTTTAGACAACAGTTTTAATTTTGAACTTTTCACTTCTCATCTGAAGAGCAAAGATCATCAGTACTTCCAACCTGCAAGAGCAAAAGTCATACGGTTTTGTTAGGGCACTCTTGTTTATAAAAAAGCAAGGTCCAGTTGTTTATTGGACGTATAGCAAAAATGCATACCTCTTTTTTTACAGTCTTCATCCAAGAATTTGATGTAGAACTCTGGAATCCTCTCCAACTTGGGGCAATTGCTGATGTACAGTCTCTTTAGGTTGGGGAGGGCTGATGCTTCTACCTCTGGAAGCTCTTCCAACTCTCCAAAAAAACCTAGGTTTAAGTCTTCCAGCGATTCAAATGGGCTTCCCTTACGACCCATCGATTCTGGCAGTCTTTCCCCCCCCAAACAATGTAGTCTTAGGATTTTTGGTACATGAATGCTGCCCCATTCCTTCAAGCTTGTATAGCAATCTAGTGTCACATGTAGTGTTTCTAAGTGCGGCAGTCCATCAAGAAAGCGCCAAAACGAGTCTGGAATCAATTCAGTTTTCCATGTGAAAGTTCGAAGAGCAGGTAGTGCTGTCTCTGTAATTTTTGGAAACACTTCCACAGCACGCAGTTCCAATTCTCGGAGGCTTGGTAACACTGTAATTTTTGGAAACGCTTCCACATCTTCCACATCCAATTTTCGGAGGCTTGGTAACGCCCCCTCGCCAATCAACTCTGGCCATTTTACAGAAAATGTTTTGAGAGATTCCAGATTACACAGAGAACCAGGTGTTACCCACGACTTCGGAATTTGGGCCTTTCCTCCTCGTCGGACTCCATAAAGAAACACGTATTCCAATTGTGGAAAGGCGTGTGCTTCAGGAAGCATTTCATCAAATTCCCAAATCTGTAGCTGCTCCAATTTTGGGAAACATCCAAAATATTGGAAGGACATTTTATGGCACTTCTTAATTTCTAATATTCGTAAGCTACCAAATCCTTCTTCTCGCCATTCCAGAGACTGACAGTCATGTATATGCAGCTCTTCCAAGCATAGGAACCTGTCAACACACCCAGGAGACCTTGGAAGAGACACTAACGACGCCCATCCGGCTAACTCCAGGATGCCAAGTCGGCAAAGAGCATCCAAACCAGGAAGATACTGTGCCTCACCATCATCTGTTCCAATTCTTAAAATAATTAAAGATGAAATCTCACCTATCCAATCTGGCAACTTAGATAGCCTACTATTATACACCCGCAGGTCTTCCAACTTATTCAATCTTTTCAATGGCTCAAGATCAGTAACAGGACAATTCATATGCAAAATAGTGAGCTCTGTCATGTTTTCAATATTTGTAGGCAATTGCTTAATGCTGCTTGAGAATGTGAACCATGTCAATCCTATCAAATTCTTAAACTGGTTCACTCCGCCATCCGAAAGTCTCCTTAGAAACATACCCTTTTCCTCTTCCACTTCATAATGAAATGTCACCGCCAGTCTCAAAATTTTTAAGCTTTTGAGACCTAGAAACACGTCATTAGGTAATTTCCTTAGATTATCACACCCGTATAAGTTTAATACTTGAAGTTCCCTCAATTTCCCCAAAGAACATGGTATGGCTTCTATCCAACTGCAACCAGATAGATCAAGAACGACAAGGCGTTGGAGTTTCTCTAGATCAAGAACAACCACCTCAGGGTCAAGCAATCTTGTGTCTTTCAAGCTAAGCACTTGCAATGAACATAAGTTTGGGATAGAATTAATAAGAAGTTCAGATGAAATAGAGCTGTTATCAAGCAATAGCACCTTTAGATTTGGTGCTTGAATTGGCGAAAGCAACTGCATATATCTCCAAGAAATTCTAAGAACTTTATCGTAATCTGTCTGATTAAGTGGCCGACTAGCACTAGCTGCTACTTCAAATAGATCCTCATACTGCCTCTCCTTTTTTGAAATATAGAAAATCAAGTCTCGGAGCTCATCATGTATCTTGCATCTAGGTAATCCTGTTGAGAGCACATTCTCAATCAAGGATGAGCCAATCAACACACCCAAAATTAGATATGTTTGATTCAGAGGAGTATCGTCATCATTAAGCAGACCCTCTCCAACCCAACAATTCATTAAGTCGTAAATGCTAATCTCTTCATCTTCTTTGAAAGCACCAAAGCACAGAAAACATTCACGTATTTTGTTGTTGCCCACAGATATTTCCATGCTTTCAAGGAAGTCATAGCTAAGCTTCAGAACTTGTATCAGTTCATTTTCCTGGTCAACATCAATCATCTCTTGTCTTCTTAAGCGACGTAATGCATTATCCCATTCCTTGACAATCGTCTTGTTAGACATAGCTGTCCCTATCACTTTTAGTGCCAAAGGAAGACCTTTGCATTCTCGCGCAATATTTTTTGCTACATCATTTAATGCAAGAGGTATACGCTTTCCAAAGCGAAAAGCGTGATAACAAAATAATTCCCAGCTTTCTGTCTCTGGCAATACCTTAACATGGACTCGATGAAAATTTTCGCATCCTTCAACCTCACTTAATTGCCGGGTAGTGATAATAAATCTGAATTTATTATATTTGCTGGCTTCAATAAATTTAATCACTTTTTTGCTCCATACATCATCCAGAACAATCAGACCTTCACCTTCGCTTTCATTTGCAGAAAATATTTGCTCATCCACCTTCTTTTGTAAATCCAACGTTTGCAATTCCCTACCCACGGGCACCAAGAATATCTTCTTCTCGAAGCACGATTTTACTTTAGGTTCTTGAAGCAATGCTTGAACAATATGTGTTTTCCCAGCTCCTCCAGTACCATGCAAGGCAATGATCTTTGGGCCTTTGAGATCCAACAAGCATGATTCTAACTCTTGGATTATCTCTTTTCTTCCAAATATAGGCTCATCAAAGGAAGCATAAGAAGTAATGGCACAATCATCAAATTGCTTGCTAACTTCATCATTTCTGCCAAATGATTGCATAGTTCCAAGGTGAGCAGCAATGGTTTGTGGATTTCCGCCATGTTTTACTTGTTCCTTGGTGATCTCAATCAAATGATCTTTCATTCTTGTCATCTCTTCCTTCATTTCATCAGCATTTGCAGTTATCTGTAACTTCACACCATCAAGCTTTGCAGTTATCTCTCCCTTCATTTCATCAACATTTGCATTTATCTCGAACATAAAACGTGCAACCGTACTACGACTTCCAATAAGATTTTCAAGCTCATCCCTTTTAGCTAAAATATGTTTCCTCAATCTACTTCTGTAGTCATGAGCAATACAGTATACGAACATGAGATGAGCTTCGAAATGAAAGAGTGCATATTAACAAAATTCACTTACTTGTGTTTGTAACTTCGGAAGTCCCATATCTGAGCAGGCTGAAAAGATTTAGGCAGTTCTAAGGACTCCTCCAAGCATTTGCGCACATCATCCCACCATTTTGACAGGAAATCAGAGTTGGGGGGATGCTGCTTTAGTTTAGCCTCTATCTCTTTGGCAAATCCTGATAAAGATTCTAGCTGCTGCGTAAAGGCATTGCATTCCTTTTCACAATTTCTAATATGTTGGTACTCTGTGTAGAGTTTCTCCAACAGCAGATCCAAACTTTTACCAACTGCCCATGGCACAACGCCTATTCCCAAAGGATCTGCCATGCAATCAAATCAGAAAGTATGGCCAAAAATGGAGTCCCTCTTCTTCAAGCAAGCAGAGAAGCTTAGAAGCGGATTGTCATAATAATTAGAAGCTTAGGTGGCCTGCTTAGAAGCGGATTGTCATAATTATTATTGATAAGTAGAATAGCAAGGAAGCTTCCACCATATCATTTTTTGGGAACGGATTTGGATTGTTGTGCAAGGAATCAATGAATGCTGAATGGCTGTTGGGAACGGAATCAATGAATGAGTGCCATGCTCGTCGCTTTATAATAGTTGTACCTTTGACAAAATTCAGTGGCATGTGAAAAAATTGTGAAAATTTAATGAGCATGTGAAGTAGAATCATTTTTAAATATCACACAGGTCGCTGGCTGTCAGACAAAACTAAAACTAAGTAGAATCATTTCTATATGTCAGACAGCTTTTTTTGGAACGGATTTGGACTGTTGTGAAGGAATCAATGAATGTTGAATGGCTGTTGGGAACGGAATCAATGAATATTGAATAAAAAACACATCAGTGCCGTGCTCGTCGCTTTATAACAGTTGTACAGTTGACATTTAACAGTTGTCAGACAGCTTTTCGCCTTATTAAAATGCTCAAGATGGTCCTACTAACCTTGTTGTTCTTTGTTTTAGTCGTTTTACACTTCCCATTGTCAATGAATGTTGAATAAAAAACACATCAGTGCCATGCTCGTTGTACATTTGACAAAATTCAGTTGACATTTAACAGTTGTCAGACAGCTTTTTGCCTGCCTTATTAAAATGCTCAAGATGGTCTTACTAACCTTTTGTTCTTTGTTTTAGTGGTTTTAGACTTCCCATTGGGATATTCTCAGGGTTCGAAAAATATTTTAACCTCTCCCAGACAATTTGTCGCCCAAATAACATATGTACCAGATTTAATAGATAATAAGATACAAATATACCGGATTTTACATTATATTATGTTTTTTTTAACTGGATTTTTTCCAACGTGCAAACATGTAGACCGGCAATTTTGAAAGTGGACCAGACAAACAAAGGAGCTTACCGGGTATTTTTCAAACCCTGGATATTCTACCATGCCTCTATGGTGCAAAATCCGAAGGTTGCTCAGTGTTCTTTTGCTGGCAGTTCTGTAGCAACACCTGCTACTGCCTCTATACATGATGGTGAGAAACTGGATAAAGATACGTCAGATTATTCAGGGAAGGATACCATTGAGCTTCCAAAAGAAACTACCAGCACTCAAGGGGAGACACCTATGGAGGTTGTGGAAAGCACCCCAAATGGAAGTATATCTGAAGTTGGGAGGCCAGAATGAGGCCCTGTATTCAGGTCACATGAAATTCAAATTTTGCCTTATCATATAAATTAAATTTTGGGATATTGTAAGCTCAATTCTGTAGTTGGAACATTACGCTCTGTACATAAAAATTTTGAGTACCATTACCTTTCTAGATACTCGGATACCTCAACTGGCATTTAGGCATCTTTAATGCAACAAAATGATCTCAAAACAATGCATGGTGTATTTGTACAATTAGTCTATTAGCCTAGAGATAATGCATAGGGCATGGACCATTTGCAAAAACTTTAATATAGTGAAATCTAGGCATTTGAGGAATATTTTTAGAATCAAGCATAGGGCATGGACCATTTGTAAAACCTTCTATCTTGTGAAATCTAGGCCTTTTGAGTTCAAAGGTGCTTCATAATAGTATTTGGTCTGAATATTCACAAACCCTAGCATTCTAAAGTTTCTGTTCATTCTTGTGCTGGTTCATGAAAAACTATAGATCATGTGTTCACCACAGACCAAGTACATGAGGACAACCTTCCGTTGTGAAATAAAATAGAGAAGTTCTGGACTAACAAAATTAAAATCATGTATTTATACTACTCACAATGGGGAAAAAAAAACTAACAATAAGGCAGACTTGGGAAAAAGAGTAGGTCGGCAGTTTTAGGATGATTGATATTGATTGCTCTACCAATCACATCTTTGAAGGAGTTAATTTGTGCCACTTTAAATCAAAGATTGCTCTACCAATCACATCTTTGAAGGAGTTAATTTGTGCCACTTTAAATCAAAGAGATGACACAATTCGAGGAACTTATTTTGAATAGAGTAACTACTTCAAAGTCATAGATACTTATATGTTTGGGTTTATAAACACCATTGAATTATGGTCTTCCATAATAATTGGGGCAAAGGCTTGGAAAAAGGAAGGTGAAATAGAAAAAAGGACTAAGGTTGCAGATGGCCAAAAATGAAAACATTCAAGCTTGAGGGTCCTTTATGAAGCACACCAAGATGCTTTTAGTCCGACTTGGAATGATTATAGAGGAGCTTTAGACACATTGGATTGTAGTTTAATACGGCACAGGTTAGTATGGTTGAATGCACCATAGTTTTCATGGTTATTTTGGTAAACGATTAACATCTACAAGGAATTTTTTGTTGTTTTGTCTTCCCTCTTGTAGATTATAAGCATCCTACCGTTAGCCATTGCATTTATATAAGGTGAAATAGAAGAAAATAAAAAGAAGGATTAAGACTACAAATGGCCAAAGCTGGAAACATTCAAGCTTGAGGGTTTTTTTTTTGAAGCACATCAAGGTGTTTTTAGTTCGAGTTGAGATGATTATATAAGAGCTTTAGACACATTGAATTATAGTCTAAGATGGCACAAGGCTAGTATAGTTGAATGTACCATATTGGTAAATAATTAACATATACAAGAAAGTTTTGTTATTTGTTTGCCTCTTGTAGATTATAAGGAAGGAAGGAAGGAAGGAAGGAAGGAAGGAAGTATATTCGTTCTACCATCATACCATTGTATTTGAATAAAAGCTTTATAATTTGCTAAAACAAAAAGGTCACACTAGAAGAAAGGCAAGTTGCACACATGCCAGTAATAGGTTGCCTAGCAAATAATAATTGCAATGTTCACGGCACGTGAGTGAGTTGTACTTTTTCTCAATCTCGCGTTTCAGTTACAAAAGTTTTTCCATCTGGAAGTGCTGCAAACACATCAAACAACCTATAAGGCAGAAAACAGAACGGATCTACAGCCGAGCTATATAAGCACATTTTCTTCTAATTCTCTTAAATTGTGCCTATCATGTGCACGTAAGTTAACTTAACAATGAACATTCATCAGTCACAGAGCAGGGTGTTCCAATTTAAGCAGCCGTACGCAGCATTGGCGATGCCTGGTAGGGCATGTGCAGATGTAGAAAGGTAGAATCTAGATATTTGAGGACAAACGCGATGAAGGATTGGCCTCGTTATCAAAGTGGGACGTCAAATTTTTTGTTTGTCCTGGCTGAAGCGCTAGTGTGGAGACCTAAAGCTCTGACTAGATACTAACCCACACCCCTGTCACCAAGATCTCAGATGATGAATTATGAGGATTGAACATTGGACCAAAAGACAACCTGGCAAGTTGCATAAGGTACACGTGCCCCAACTAAGCATCTCTATTAGGCAATGTAGTTGAATATCTTCTGTGGATTTTACCCACCAATTCCTCATATTTGCAACTCAGGTACAACTATCAACTTAGATCTCTAAGCTCGTTTTCGTCTTAGAAGTATGCTTAGACACCTGGCTATAATAGTCATCCCAGGGGTATGGCCATCAAATTGATCATGTTTAGCATTTCCACTATTAGTATCACACAAATCACCAACATTCTCCCAATCTTGCACATGCCTATCTTGTGGCTTGTTGCTAGTAATGCTCTTATTGATACAAAGCCTGTGATTCCAAGGTCCTCTTAATATTTATGGTTTGAGATGCAAAATCAAGGGTTATGATAAAGGCGATAAGCTGAGACTTCCATCGATCAACAACATTTATAGGATAAACTAAACATTTTGGTTCCCATAGGATGTTCTTCTCTATAACATCGATTGGCAATAAGGTAAAGCGGAGTAAAATTATAGTCGGAGTAAAATTATATTTTCCTCATTTGTTTGTTCTTGTAATACTATATCAAAATGGTGATCTGGTAACCACAGTACGCGATTTCAGTTTGATCAATATAATTGCACAACTGAATTGGCCACTCAGGTACTGAAGATCCTCCAATAAAGAGGATCAGCATCCCATGGCATGCAATTAATTACTGATTCTGTGACATCCAGCGTAGTCCGACCTATCAGGACAACAATGCAGTCATGATGTTCTAGAGTAATGGTAATTCTATGGCTCTTGCAGATAGAAACTAGGTAATGGCAGCCCTCATCCAGCAAGCTAGCTTGACTGAATGCAGAAAGAATGTTTACAAAAGTTACCCGTTTAGGAACAATATCCTCCAGCTTCATTTCTTCAAAGACATGCAAACATTCATTGCCAAACCCATGATTCCCAGGGCCATGATTAAGCACTTATCCCCTTCTCTCCACATGTACAGATTGCCTTTCGTTTTCAACTTCCTAAACCCAATAGAAAGCAAAAACTCATTTATGCATACGTACAATTGTCTAGATGCTTATCTTAAGCCGTAAATCGCTTTTTTTAGTCTGCACACCATGTTATTTCCTTCCTCATACCCTTCAGGCTGCTCCATAAAAATTTCTTCCTCTAGATCTCCATTCAAAAATGTTGTCTTCACATCCATGTGCTCTATCTCCATGTCATACTAAACTGCCAACGCTATCAAGGTTCTCAGACTAGTCACCTTGACTATAGGTGAGAAAGTATCTGTATAATCTACTCCTTATTCCTGTGCGTATCCTTTCGCCACTTGCTGAGCTTTATACCTCTCTATCGATCCATCTGCATTTCTCTTTATTTTCCAGAGCCACTTAGTGCCAACCACATTTTTGCACTTCGGACGCGGGTTCGGACGTGGCACCAACTCATATGTTCCAGTTTTTTCAAAGGACTTTAACTCATTTTGCATAGCCTCCTTCCATTTGAGAGAATCCACCCCCATCAATGCTTTTTTTACCGACCTGGGCTCCACCACACAAGACAGTATCTTCGGCTTTGGAACTTTTACCATAAAGATCTGCATCAAAGGGCAGTTCAGCTTTAAGACGTTCCACTTCTTTGCGATGCGTGTATCTCCCCCTTGCTCCACTTTCAATGTCTTCCTTTCTTCCCTCATGCATCTCTTCTTGCACATCCGGTGCACTATCGGCTCTGGAGCCTCATGCAGCTCCTCGTGCTCTGCCTCCGGTGCATATGGCGCACTATTGACCTCTATAGTCTCATGCACCTCATCCGGTTCGACATTTGAATCATCACTTATCACTACATCCGGTTCCTCTGCTATTTTCTCCTTGTCCTCATCTGTATTCTCCTCAAGGTCGTCCACCGGCATCCATTCTGCTTCTTCTTATTTTGTCAGAGACTTCCTATCTTTACATAGTATTTTTTTCATAAAATTCAACATCTCTGATAATGTGAACCTTGCGTGTCACGGGATCATACAGTCTATAGCCGTTTGTTTCCTCGTCATATCCTACGAGAAAAGTGGGGATACTTCGATCATCCAACTTCCTCCGCAGCTCTTCTGGCACCAACACATGTATATGCTAAACATCCATAGACCCTTAATCGATCGACATATTGCTTTCTCTTAGACCATGTGCAGATGTAGAAAGGTAGAATCTAGATATTTGAGGACAAACGCGATGAAGGATTGGCCTCGTTATCAAAGTGGGACGTCAAATTTTTTGTTTGTCCTGGCTGAAGCGCTAGTGTGGAGACCTAAAGCTCTGACTAGATACTAACCCACACCCCTGTCACCAAGATCTCAGATGATGAATTATGAGGATTGAACATTGGACCAAAAGACAACCTGGCAAGTTGCATAAGGTACACGTGCCCCAACTAAGCATCTCTATTAGGCAATGTAGTTGAATATCTTCTGTGGATTTTACCCACCAATTCCTCATATTTGCAACTCAGGTACAACTATCAACTTAGATCTCTAAGCTCGTTTTCGTCTTAGAAGTATGCTTAGACACCTGGCTATAATAGTCATCCCAGGGGTATGGCCATCAAATTGATCATGTTTAGCATTTCCACTATTAGTATCACACAAATCACCAACATTCTCCCAATCTTGCACATGCCTATCTTGTGGCTTGTTGCTAGTAATGCTCTTATTGATACAAAGCCTGTGATTCCAAGGTCCTCTTAATATTTATGGTTTGAGATGCAAAATCAAGGGTTATGATAAAGGCGATAAGCTGAGACTTCCATCGATCAACAACATTTATAGGATAAACTAAACATTTTGGTTCCCATAGGATGTTCTTCTCTATAACATCGATTGGCAATAAGGTAAAGCGGAGTAAAATTATAGTCGGAGTAAAATTATATTTTCCTCATTTGTTTGTTCTTGTAATACTATATCAAAATGGTGATCTGGTAACCACAGTACGCGATTTCAGTTTGATCAATATAATTGCACAACTGAATTGGCCACTCAGGTACTGAAGATCCTCCAATAAAGAGGATCAGCATCCCATGGCATGCAATTAATTACTGATTCTGTGACATCCAGCGTAGTCCGACCTATCAGGACAACAATGCAGTCATGATGTTCTAGAGTAATGGTAATTCTATGGCTCTTGCAGATAGAAACTAGGTAATGGCAGCCCTCATCCAGCAAGCTAGCTTGACTGAATGCAGAAAGAATGTTTACAAAAGTTACCCGTTTAGGAACAATATCCTCCAGCTTCATTTCTTCAAAGACATGCAAACATTCATTGCCAAACCCATGATTCCCAGGGCCATGATTAAGCACTTATCCCCTTCTCTCCACATGTACAGATTGCCTTTCGTTTTCAACTTCCTAAACCCAATAGAAAGCAAAAACTCATTTATGCATACGTACAATTGTCTAGATGCTTATCTTAAGCCGTAAATCGCTTTTTTTAGTCTGCACACCATGTTATTTCCTTCCTCATACCCTTCAGGCTGCTCCATAAAAATTTCTTCCTCTAGATCTCCATTCAAAAATGTTGTCTTCACATCCATGTGCTCTATCTCCATGTCATACTAAACTGCCAACGCTATCAAGGTTCTCA
Source organism: Isoetes engelmannii (assembly GCA_011763485.2). Taxonomy (NCBI): domain Eukaryota; kingdom Viridiplantae; phylum Streptophyta; class Lycopodiopsida; order Isoetales; family Isoetaceae; genus Isoetes; species Isoetes engelmannii. The sequence continues at coordinate 3,648 of JAANSK020063020.1, read as the reverse complement.
GACTAGTCACCTTGACTATAGGTGAGAAAGTATCTGTATAATCTACTCCTTATTCCTGTGCGTATCCTTTCGCCACTTGCTGAGCTTTATACCTCTCTATCGATCCATCTGCATTTCTCTTTATTTTCCAGAGCCACTTAGTGCCAACCACATTTTTGCACTTCGGACGCGGGTTCGGACGTGGCACCAACTCATATGTTCCAGTTTTTTCAAAGGACTTTAACTCATTTTGCATAGCCTCCTTCCATTTGAGAGAATCCACCCCCATCAATGCTTTTTTTACCGACCTGGGCTCCACCACACAAGACAGTATCTTCGGCTTTGGAACTTTTACCATAAAGATCTGCATCAAAGGGCAGTTCAGCTTTAAGACGTTCCACTTCTTTGCGATGCGTGTATCTCCCCCTTGCTCCACTTTCAATGTCTTCCTTTCTTCCCTCATGCATCTCTTCTTGCACATCCGGTGCACTATCGGCTCTGGAGCCTCATGCAGCTCCTCGTGCTCTGCCTCCGGTGCATATGGCGCACTATTGACCTCTATAGTCTCATGCACCTCATCCGGTTCGACATTTGAATCATCACTTATCACTACATCCGGTTCCTCTGCTATTTTCTCCTTGTCCTCATCTGTATTCTCCTCAAGGTCGTCCACCGGCATCCATTCTGCTTCTTCTTATTTTGTCAGAGACTTCCTATCTTTACATAGTATTTTTTTCATAAAATTCAACATCTCTGATAATGTGAACCTTGCGTGTCACGGGATCATACAGTCTATAGCCGTTTGTTTCCTCGTCATATCCTACGAGAAAAGTGGGGATACTTCGATCATCCAACTTCCTCCGCAGCTCTTCTGGCACCAACACATGTATATGCTAAACATCCATAGACCCTTAATCGATCGACATATTGCTTTCTCTTAGACCATTTTTCCTCAGGAACTGCTCCCTTTAATGCAGCGATCGACACCCTGTTTTGCACATAGCAAGCTGCAGCTACTGCCTCTCCCCATAAAAAGTTAGGTAATCCCGCATGCTTCAACATGCTCCTAGCGGTATCCATAATGGTGCAATTCTTGCGCTCTGCTACCCCGTTCTGCTGTGGTGTATAGCGACATGTATACTGCCTTCTAATGACCTGTACCTAAATAAACTTTGTGAATTCGCCCGACCTGCATTCTCCTCCATGTCTAGATGTCTCCCGCTCCACCCCCATGACATAAAGTCGGAAAGCATCGTACACTTGATCCTTCGAGCGAAGATAATAACATTTGGTGCGTCTGCTGCAATCGTCTATAAAAGTGGCAAAATATGATTTCCCCCCAAGGCTCTGCACTTGCATAGGCCCACACACATCAGAGTGCACTAATTCAAGCAACTCAGTCGCTCGTCGTCCTTTATTTTTAAAGGGAAGTCTAGCTTGCTTTCCCAGCATGCATGCCTCACACACGCCATGCTCTTCATCATCAAATCAGTCCATCTAACAACTCATGTTGTTTTGCAATTTTAATCTGTTATAATTTACATGTGCCATTCTAAGATGCCAAGTATACAGATCATCCACGACAGAAACTTTATTAATGGCATCTATGTTTTCAAACAAATTTCCATTTCTTTGAGCCTCAACGGTTTTCACGCCATCTTTTATGAACTTGCACCCAGTCTTGTGAAATCTCAATTCAAAACCATCATCTACCAAATTAACTACGGAAATCAGATTGAATAACATACCCGACACGTACAATGCTCTTGGCACATTACGGATTGTTTTACCTACCCTAGTCAATTCCAAGTTTGCGCGCCCTTGTACATCTTGAAGAACCCCATTTCCCATCTTGACTACTCCAGGATTTTCATTGGCTTTAACATGGCGCAACATTTACGGTGAGCTTACCACTTAAACTTCGGCTCCAGAGTCTATGGTCAATACATTATTTTTCCTCTGCGCATTCGCAATTGCTCCAATGATTCCCAGGTTCTCCTTCTCAGTTGCAAGTTTTCTATTGAATTCAACCACTTGCCGTCCATAAGCACGACTCCACCTATTCTCTCTCACACATGTTAATAAGGTACTCTGCATGCTCGACATGTCCCTTTTGTTTGTTTCTTTATAAATTCAAGTTTTTCAAATCACAATTCTTCCAAATCTCCTATAATTAAGCCTATTCGCGCAGCGTGGTCTGTTATCCTATCCTGGACTCACAGAAACCCGGGTAACAAAAATGACCCTTTAATCCTTTCATTGGTCTTCTGACAATCTGTCAAGATGAATATGAAATCTCTCCTTGTGCTTTGATACTACTGTCAATCACCAGGCAATATCTCAGGCAGCACAACCTTGGGTATCCCAAGCAACTCCTAGTCTTCAAAGAATGATTCGGGCTACTGATTGGCAGCCCTTCAGATGGATCTATTTCGATCCGAGCTCGCTCCTGACACCACAACAGCCCTGCTCTTCTGATGATTGTGAAGCCCAATGGATCTGATTCAGACCCAATCCTCCAAACGCAGCTACAGATCCGCAATTGTGTCAGCGACCCTGATCTCGGCCAAACTCCTGCAGCAGACTTCTCGACCCTGGTTCCTCCCTCAGATTAAAGCCCCGGCTCTTGATTATTCGAATTCTCCTTCTACAAACTGGCTATTAGCCTACTGAGTCCATCTGCTTTTCTCCCTCTGTCTCTGTCTATGATTTACCTTCAGCAAAGGCCCCTGCCACAGATCCTCAGATCCGATTCCTGCCTCCCAATCCTCTCACTCTAATCAGTCTCTTCTCTTCAAACTGACTACTCGATTCCTCTTCCCTTCTTCCCGTCGTCCGTTCTCCTGTCATTCTCTTTTATTTCCTGTTCAATACGTTTTTCCCATTTTGGGCTTTTCCCATGGCACAAGACACATGGAGGGTTTTAAAGGCTACATATTCAACACCAAACTTCTTTAGGAAGGAGTTGATTCGACCTGCAGAGACAAATATGAAAGAATTGGAATCTAAAAGACATGTCTCAGCTATATGGTGCTTCCAAAAGCGGTAAGGAAGATCATATTGAGAGCAGGAAACAATTGTTTCTGTAAGCAGGCCATTGTTTCATTCCGGAGATTGCTTCACATGCAAACGAAGAGAAGCAAAAATCTAGAAAAGCATCTTCAGCAGGATTTGATAAAACAGCGATGTACCTGCTCAGATCTGGCTTGTCTCAGAAGACCCTCTTTGATTCCATGAATAATATAATTATATTCAAATATGGCCTTATCAAACGAAAAAGTTTTGATTTTTCTAAAAAAAACACTTGCAATCCGATTACAGAAGAATCTTGCTAAAAGATATCCACATGAAACCCTAACGGATCACCCTAAATCTCGGTATGATCTTAAGCCTTGTTGAAAATCAAAATATAACACTTTCAGATTACCAGACAACCCTCCAGAATCTCCCAAGTGTTGAAACCCTCCAAAATCAATTGCTCTAACGCTCAAATTCGCAAGCGCTCAAACTGATCAATATGGTAAAATAGAAACAGGGGCAAAATAGAAAGGGAAAATTGTGTTTTTGGCCCTCAAATTTTATGTTATTGCACATTTGGCCCTTGTAGTTTCAGAAATTGCGTTTTTGACCCTGTTCAATGCTATTATATACACACCTGGGGTCAAAAAT